>JAXQQM020084767.1:0-206316 GCA_034641835.2 Pinus albicaulis
CACAAAGACAAACCCTAGGCAATTGTTTTTGAGAAAATTTGGAAGGAGGTAGGGTTTGAATTTTATCACACTAAACCACCATAAATATTAAGAAAACTTCTTCACTAGCAATGAAAGGGATCTTAACTTACTTGCACACCACGTATTTCGAGAAAATTGGGAAAATTCGGGGAAGTTTAAGGTAAAATCGGGCTTTGAAGCTCTGTGCGCTGCGCCTCAAACCCAGTGCATCGCGCCTCCCTGATGCGTCGTGCTTGTGTGTTTCTTGCACTATGGAGGGCGCTCCAATGTGCCACGCCTGCTCTATGTGCCACGCCTCAAGCCCAATGCGTCGCGCCCTTGAAATTTGCACAATTTTCTCTCAAACTCGCTCCCTTTCTCCAACACAAATTTCTCTTGTTCAATTTTTCTTCTTTGAATGCCAATGTGCTCTTTGAAGATGATCAAAGGGTTTATATACAAGCATTTTTAATTTTTCACTCATAAAACCCACTTTTATAATGTTTTCATTATGACTTACTCTTTCAACTCTGTTTCGGGCAGTTTGCTTTATTTGTGCCTTTGATGAACTGAATGACTTGATTTTTTTTTGCCTTCCAGGGGATGGAGCTGCTGAAGCTTGACAAGGTGACCACGGTTGCCATTGAAGTTATTTACATATGATAGAACTTGAAATTACATCAAATTTATACATAAAAAGATAAAATACTCTGTTTTTCCTCAAAACAGGGGTTTGAGGAAAAATACATTTCTGAGCATGCGAATATGAAATTTATTGGTACTGGAACTTTATTCAACCTCCTCATGCACCTGATAACCGTTATTGGACATTTTGAATACCTGGTTGATGAAACCCTAGACCTAATGGGACTGAAAACCCTAAAAATGACTCTTGCAAATTTAAAGACAAAAAGTGACTGCAGATGATCTTGATGAATGAAAATGGGTAGCAGGTAAAGGACATGAGGGAAAATGTAAAACAAGCCACTACTGTCAGATGATCCATGCTCCTAATGGAATGCAGTTGACTGAACGAGACACCTAATATGCAATGCAACAAGAGAATTTGATCACTAACGGAGGGATGAAGATACTGACACTAACATTGGCTCCAATGGGGATGGTAGCTCCTTGGAGGTGCCAAGAACTACAGATCTCTAGGAAAGTAGGCAGTGCCTTCGTCCATTAGGGTATGGATTAAATAACTTTGACAAACCAAAATAAAACTCTTGAATTAATTTTAGGACCTAATCTGACTCAAAACTGACTCAATTTCAAGACTGAAATCAACTAAAAGCCCTGACCCAAACAAACCAAACTAAAACTGAAATCAAACCTCAGTTTTATAGCCTTCACCTCGAGCCCCAAACTGAAAGAATGATGACAGCACACACTTGCAATGAAATTTAAACAAACCAGTATGTACAGTGATACATATGACATCAGAAAACATTTCAAAAATAGTACTGTTTGAGTAGCCGACCATTGACCGGCCCACCTGGACAATCTTCTCCATTTATTTCTTTCAAAAGGAAAGCATTTTGGCCCCGATATGCAGCAATTCTGAAAGGTCCTTTCCAAATATTCTCAAACTTGCCATGCTTACCTTTATCTTCGTTTCTCACGTCTCGTTTTAGCACCACTTCTTCTATTTGAAACTTGTCCACCTTTGCCTTTCGATCATATATCTTCTTGATTCTCTCTTGCAGCCTGAAAGTGTTCTGAAAAACCTCCTCTCTAGTCTACTGTAAATGGATCATTTGATTGATTCTTCGTTGCAAATGATCATCCTCGCTGCCAGCTTCTTGCAGAAGTTTAACCACTGGAACTGTGAGAGAGGTCAGGAATACAATGTTAACACCATACACAAGCTCAAAAGGGGACATGCCTATAGATTTATTTTGACTTACTCTGTCTGCCCAAAGTGCATTAACCAGTTTCTTGTGCCAACTCTTCTTTTTCGTTTCCAGTAGATTTTTGATAATATTGACCAAGGATTTATTTGAGGATTCAACCAATCCATTGCCTTGTGGATGATATGCAGTTGAGTGCCCCAAAGTAATTTGATACTTATTACAAAAGTTAATCATTCTTTTAGATTTAAAGGTTGTTGCATTATCAGTGATCAGCTTATTTGGACAGCCAAAACGAGACAAAATATTGTTTTCAAGAAATGAAATGATTACCGAATCAATGGCTTGCCTAGTGGGAATTGACTCAATCCATTTGGTAAAATAGTTTGTCACTGTAAGGATCCATTTATGCTACACTGAAGAATTAGGATGGATCTCGCCAATGAAGTCCAAACCCCACTGCTGAAATGGAGCACTTCCTTCAATGGGCTTGAGCGGTAAAGGCTGCAATTTTCTCCTTCCTTGAAAAATCCAACATTCATTGTAGCTTTTAACAGTTTTGTACACATCAAAAAAGAGATTTGGCCAATAATATCCTACTCTCAAAATTTTCTTGGTTGTTTTCTTCTAGAAAAATGACCTCCGCAATCTCCCTTGTGAAATTCTTCCATAACCTATTTTTCTTCTTCTTCAACTAAACAATTAAGCAAGACATCACCAGGATCTTTCCAATAGAGTGCATTATTCATGATACAAAACTTGGCAGCCTTCAATTTCAGTGTCCTACTTTTGTTCTTAGCCATTCTAGGTGGTGGTGACAGATTTTGGAGTACATAAACAATGTCCGAATACCAAGGAGAAAGAACAAAAATTTCTGATACCTGAGCGGTGATTTCTTCATTTTCCTTAGACATAGAAGCAATGAGATTAATGTCCAAGGCATGAAAATTTGACTCAGCCATTAGCTTAGCCAGCCCCTATCCTTTGATGAGCTTTGTTGGTTTGATCTCCACATCATATTCCAACAAGGCAGCAATCCATTTGCCTCGTCTCCCTTCTGGATCTGTTTGCACTAAGATATCTTTAACAGTAGCATTAGGAACATAAGCAAGGATGTGAGAATGCAGAATATAAACTCGAAAATCTTTCAATGCTTTTACCAAGGAAAGAGTTTTTTTTCAATAATGTTATACTTTAAAGCTACATCTCTTATGGTTTTGCTGAAAAATGCTATTGGTTTCTCAAGCTAGTCTCTTTTCTGCATCAAGACTACTGCCATAGTATGATCTGAGGAAAATGAAAACAAAATGAAATCTTGAGTATAGTCCAGGCTGATCAAAACCAGAGCTGAAGAAAGGGCCAATTTCACCAAATTGAAAGACTTTATTACTTCCTCAGTCCACTTCACTACACTATCTTTCTTGAGCATGTTTGTGATTTCCCTTAAATGTTCTGCAAGATTGGGCACAAAATGACATATGAAATTCATCTTACTGTTGAATGATTGGATCTCCTTTCTACTTCTGGGAAGATCAATTTTCTGAATGGCTTCCACTCGGGCAGGATCGATGTGGATGCCATCCTTTCATATAATATGACCGAGAAGCTTCCCTTCATCCATGGCAAACATACTCTTCTTTGGATTGAGAGATATACCATATTTTCTACACCGCTGAAATACAATCTTCAAATGATAAAGGTGCTCTTCATCTGAATTAGAAAAAACTGTCAAGTCATCAAGATAAATAACTAGAAAGACATCTTTTTCATTTGCAAATGCCATATCCATTGCTCGCTGAAAGGTCGCACCAAAATTATTCAATCTGAAAGGCATTTTAGCATAATGAAAAGTTCCCCACGGAGTGGTGAACGTTGTTTTATCTCTGTCATCCTCATGGAGCAAAATTTGGTTATAATCGGAATAACCATCGAGTAGCGACATGCGGGATGCTCCAACTACTCGCTGAAGTATGTGATCCATTTTAGGCAATGGATAGTTATCTTTCAAAGATACTTTATTCAGATTTCTAAAATCAATACATAAGCGAATCTCACCTGTTTTCTTATGCATGGGCACCAAATTAGAAATCCAATATGAAAATCTTATGGGGACGATGATACTAGCTTTGTACAACCGATTCACTTCCTTCTCTATTGAGGGCAGCAACTTTGGATTTATTATTCTCAACTTCTGTCGAAAGGGCTTTTGGTTTGGCTTGATCGAGATGATATGCTGAATTATGTTTGTGTCATATGCCTTCAAATCTAAATAATCCCAAGAAAATACATCAGAAAACGAAGATAATAAACTGATATACTTTTCTTTTACCTGTGGGGGCAATTCCTTAGACAATTTCACCATTTTAGGATTTTCTGCTGATCCAATGTTCACATCCTCAACTCCTTTCTTGGTTGGCAGCAAGCTCGGTTTTCAAGCTACATCATCTTGGTCGAAAAGTTCCTCTAAAGGTATTAGACCTTTAGGAATGACATTGTCCTTGAGCTACAAAACTTCCATCTGATTGACTTCTATATTCGCCTCGCCATCATCATGCTCCCCATCAATAGAAGTGTCTTTGAATTTTCCTTCATTTTTTAGAAATTCATCAATTTCTTTATCATCTTGAAAGACTTGCCAATACCTTTTATTGTCAGGGACAGTCGGGCAATGCTTCACATGAATTTCAAACTTATTACTTGAATTCATCGGAATTTTCAAATTACTTGTTGCTGTTGCCAATGCATCTGCAACGCCATTCTGAATATGAGGGACACAGGTCAAAGTATAATCTGAAAACAATCTAAAGATATCTAGTACCGCATTGCGGTAGGCCCGCATTCGAGGATGCTTAGCTTGGTATTCACCTTTCACTTGCTTGATAACTAACTTGGAGTTGCCATACATTGCAATCCTTTTGGCATTTAACTTTCTAAGAATTTTCAAACCAGAAATTAAAGCTTCATATTCAGCCTCATTATTTGAACAGTCAAAAGCCAATTTATAAGAATAGACCCTTACATTACTTGGTGTGGAGTACTAAAAAGGTATGCTTTTGATGATCATTTCAGTGGCTTTTTAGTAGAATTTGTAAACCTTTTTGCATCATGAATTTGGAAAATAATAAAGAATTATAAAAAAACATGTGAGAGTTGATATGCAAGACTTAACCGCTGATAATTGTTATTTTTCTGTGCAGGAAAAGGTGAAAACGAGGAGTTTCCGTTCCAAAGGAAAGGACAAAGACGAGATAACTGTTGTCCCTTTGAAGGGGAACCGAATGCAAACAAGGCTAAGCAGATCAAAGCAAATCGGCCCGGAAAAGGAGGAGAAGACACCAGCTCGGCGGAGAAGAAAAGAAAAGATGAAGGATTAACAGTTTGGCGAATCCCTCAGGATATTTGATCCTGAGGGATCGCTGCTTTATTTATCTTGTTACTTGGACATCTCCGCCATCACCTTTATATAAAGGGACAACACTGTTAGCTTGGGGAGATACTTTTTATGTAATTTTCTGTTAAAAATCAACTCTGATCATCGAGTCTCGTTGAGAACTGGTTCATTGTACTTTTGTCTTATGCATTAATATAAACTTGGTGATTATCTCATTTCTGCGTCTGGATTAACTTAAGGCGGTGTACCCTTGGAGGCTAAGGGCCCGGCCCCGTAGGACACTTGCTTCTGTATCACTACGATTTGATTTCTGCGTGGTTTGCTTATCGTTGTTATTCGGTAATCTGATATGCTTTATAAGTTGCTATTACATGCTCTGTTAAGATTAAATCATTAAGGTTTTTACAGATAGAATTGTGTATTGACTCTGCATTATGTTACTAATCCTTTCAGATTTGATTGCATGTTATTAGTCTTAACCGAATATTCTTACTGTTCTGTTACAGAGCTTTTGTACTGAACATTCATGTCATAGATTCATATGAAGTTGTGTTCTTCATGATTGTTGGATTCAGAAATAATGTTGTTCTATTTGGAAGCACAGTCGTATCCTTGTTAATTAAGATTGATCAGATTACTATTCCAGCGTGTTGTGTGCGTATATGATTTACTAGTGCTGTTCCATAATTTATCAATAGTTAGTGTTGTTCCATTAGTGTGTTCCGCTTGATTTGTCTTAAGAGTGAAAGAGTGTTATTTGATTGCGAAGAGTGAATTTGGGTTAATAGATTAAGTTTGGTTACGACTTGCGAGACTTAGTTGTTCGATTGCTGTTCCATTTTGCTATCTGCCGTTCCATTTACTCGCATTTGTTGTTTTGGTGTGAGAGACGATCTAAGGCTGTAGTGAGCTTTGGCATTCACTGTCTAGCTCCCAGACCCGTGGTCTATGCTCTAATTTCCTTTCCATCAGTTTCCAAAGGGATGGGTTATCGCTGCCGAACCCTTGACTGATAAGCTACCTAGTTTTCCGAATGTGTGATTTATTCTTTTGAAGTAACTTAGTTATAGACAAGCATCCGTTTACTCTTGTATTTTTAAACACTGTACTACTAGCATTACTCTGACAAGTGATAGCCTCAGACTGAGACACTCTTTGGAATAAAAAAACGCTCCCGGATTGACATATTAATGTGAGGTAATTAGAGGTGAAAGAGGCCCTTTTTATAGCTCTACACTTGGCACTTTGTTTGCGGAGAAAACAGGGCTGTGTATCCATATTCCAATTCCAGCACCTTCCCTTCCTACCGCACCATCAAAATCCATGGTCCACAAACCAACTTCGTCCTCTTCCAAATGCTGAAATTCTATTTGCTCTTTTACTTTTCCTTGCTGTCCATCAACATTTTGTTGCTGTCGGAAGGCTGATTGTTCAGCGGTACTATCAAATCTTTGTCTTCCTTTCTTTATGACCTCTCTAAAATTTTCAGTGATTTCTGGAATGTCTTCTACTTCAATTATTTGTCTATTTACATCATTAAAGCTATCTGAGTATAAAACAAATGATTCTAAATCAATATGTACATAGTTGATTGGATGATTTACCGATTTCTCCTTGCTAGTGATCATGTACTTCATCTTTTGCTCCCGGTATAATTTCCTCATATGACCAAACACGAGAATATTAGCATAGGAGAAATCAAGCTGCAATGTCCCTTTAAGTTGCGCTCCCCAAGATCTAGAAAGAAGCATGCCAAATCTAAGAAGAATATCCGTGACAACCACATCCATCAAAACATTTTTAGTCGGAATCTGATCCAAACTAACCACCAAATATTTAATAAGACCAATGCATCTTACTCTACCAGAATCGAAAGAATAAAGGTCATGATACTTTCTAGTGATATCCAATCCCAATTTCTCCATGATTGCCTTAGGCATGAGATTATGAGAGGCTCCAGAATCAAACATAGCATTTTGTAACACATAGTCATGCAACCTAAGGCTGATGTAAAAAGGAGGTACATCACTATCTTGAGACTGACCATCCAATTCTGGACCAAAAATCAACTCCGGTCGATCATCCTCTACGTTTACCATATCAGATAATGGATCAAAATTCAAAATCTTAGACACCTGACCCTTATAGCTACTATTCTTCATCAATTCAGTCAAAGGAATAGATACTTTTAACTTTGAAATTTCATTTTCTAAGTTGAAAACTAAAGTTTTCTCTACCTCTTTAGCTGGGACATCCTTCTTTTCAGTTTTCTCCCTTGATATATTTGACTGATTGGATCTTTCATTTGCTGATGGTGGTTTTCTAGTGGTGGGATCAGCTGTCTCTTTTCCCTTTTTCTGCACAATGAGTGGATCATTCATTGGTGTTGTCGCCTCCTTTCTTTTTTGAATTGGATTAATGGGTACATCTCTACTTCTGAGTGAATATTGTCACTGCTGGGTTGTCAAAGCATTCATGTACCCTCTCTGATATTCATCAGACTCTTCTTCAAGAATTGTTTCATTCGCCAAGATGAAATTTTCGTCCCTTTGTATAGCTGATTTCTCGGAATATTCCTCATCTTCAATGATAAAAATTGGCATATCATCGGGTGTAAAGAAATGATTCTCTTCTCCAATTACATTCTCCTCGTCATCTGATTCCAGACCATGTACAAAATTATGATGTAAGGGTGTCTTCACTTGCTTCTGTACTGCTTGGTCTTGTGCTCGTTGCTCTCTTTGCTTGATTCTAAATTGTGGTTGCTGCTGGCCACGGAAGTTAGGATTTATGACTTTTGCTTTAGACTTATCAATTGTTAAGCTGTCAAACATATTTTCCATCTTACGGAGCACTTGATCTAAAGTGGAAACCTCTTCCTTTATTGTTACTTTCTTTTCAGCTTTCGTTCTAGCTCTCTTAGCAAGAAAATTGGCTTCAACGCTGACTGCAATTTTCTGCTTGTCTTCCAAAGTAGCCGGATATCTTTCTCTTAATTGATAGGCCATATTAGGATCGAAACCATCTGGAAACTTAATCAAAGCCAATCCCATAAGTGGCTTTATATCAGCAGGAATTGCATTGTAAATAGAATTGAATCTAATACAATAATCTTGAACAGACACACCAACGTTCCGTTTGATATTCTCATATTCGGAAAGGATCTGAAGAGGGTTTTTCTTCACTTCCCATCGATCCAAGAATTTTCTCTGAAGATTAGGAAATGTAGTAATACTTGTAGCTGGCAAAGATCTAAACCACTTCCTCACTTCACCTCCAAAGGTTTGTACAAACAGTCTCATTGTCACATTTCCCGCATAAATCTCATGAAGGTCAAAGAAATATGTCATCCTATCCACATGTTGCTGAGCTGTAACATTTTGAGGAGTGCCATCAAATAATGGAATTTTTCTTTGATAATCGGCGAGCATGTCATCCAAGTTTTGAGGCAACACAAGGGGTGCAAATTGAGCAACCATTGCTCTAGGTGGATTTACAACCGGTCTTGGGGATATAGGAGGAGTCAGAGCAGCTGATGTATGAGGTGTATGTGGTGTAGAGGGAGGTGATACCACTACAGATTTTTTATCAGAGATAGAAGGCTGCACGGGAATGGTGGGAATGAAAGGGGGCTCGGTAGGAATTTATGAACTAGATGCAATTGCGGATGACCCAAGAGTTGCAGATGCAGACTCTAAGTATTCAGGAATGTTTATAGCTACAATGGAAGTTTGAAGATTCAAGATATAACTGTCAATTGATCTATTTGCCTTTTCAATTTCAAGATCTTTGACAAATTCTGGATTTAGAGCAGTATAACCAACAACACTTTCAGACTTGGTCTCAAACAATGATAGCCCAAATTGTTCGTCAAACTCAAGATCTTCAAGATACTAAAAAACAATAGGACATGAATGATATTTGAACACAGGAATCACAAGAATTTCTCGATGAAGGATTCTCGGAATAAGATTTGGATTTTCATACATAGGAGGTGGATCAGGATCTAGTTTTGCCCTAGTGTGTCGTCTGGAAGCCATTGTGTTGAATTATTCCCAAAAATCAAACGGACAAAATCAACTTGTTCAGCCTACAAATTCTAAACTCATCACCCAAAAGTCTAGAATTATCTGATGTACTGGGGCAATTTGCAAGTGAGGTGTTACGTTTATAAGACTAGACCGGAGATTGACTGAAGCAGCATTTATCTACTTACGCACTTGCAAAGAAATGTGCAGTTCGAAAGCTACCTGGCATAACTTCAGGCTCCGTCTGTAGTTTATAAAATGAATAACACTAACAAATAAACAATATTGAGCTTTCCCCAGTATGGTCCCCACTATGTTATGGCCTAAATCTACCTCAGACTGAGAAACGCAGAATCTAGGGTAACATCAAACCACGCTTAACCTGGTAGCTGTTAGAAAATTAAATATTACAGAGCAATGTAACACATAAAATATGCGGAAAATACAAGCACACAAAACACATAAAAACTAGAGAGACACAGATATACGTGGTTCACCTAGGTTGGGCTACGTCCACCCCGAACAACCAGTCCTTCCTTTCTATTATCCAGCAAAATGAAGATTCAAAACCTACCACAGATCCGTTGTAATATCCTCTATTGTCTCTCACAGCCTCCCTATCTGTTTCTCGCTCAGAGAATACAAACACATTACACAGCCGCAATACAATACCCTCATAAAATTGAGGGGTTGCCTTCTAGGGAAAAAAACCCTAAACTAAACATAACTTCGACCGTCAGATCATCCACCTAATGAACGGCCTAGATTGACTAGAAATTACTATACTTTTAGAAGGCAATTTTACATCTATTTTTGGCTTTGGGGGCGCTGCCCCGAAACCCCCACCGGGGGACCGCTGGCCCTCGGACCCCGCGGGGGGGACAAGTCCCCCCCGCGTGCAAGGGTGTACAATTTTCCTGGGGTATGCATCCAGCTAAAACAAGGATCTCTGAATCAGGAAGAAAATCAGGCTCCACACCTAACAGTAGCTAGCCCTACCAAATCGGGAGAGGGCTCTCTCCTTATCAATCTCAGCAAAAAATAATCAATGAGGCTTGAGTTGACTTGATGTGAAGACTGATTTTAGGCTAGGTATGTGTGCAAAAGAGTTTTATTTAATTTAAGGATGTTTTGTTGGCTCAAATGGAAAGGAAGGTTTTGGGTCTAGGGAATGAGGTTCAGTTTTGCAGAGATCTCAATGGGGCAAGGCAGGAAATTAATTTGACACTTCAAATTGAAAGAAATGGAGAGCTTTAGAAAGGTTAGGAGTTGAAGAGGGCAAGAAAATTTCAGGGATCCTCTTCAAATAGCTGAAAACATGAATAATTAAACAAACCCTAGGTAGAGCATTGCAATTTCAATGGATTCTACCTTTATCCTTGTTTGTTTAAGTTAAGAAGAAATAAGAGAGAATATGGCATGCATACAACAACAGTAAACTTAAATTTATAGAGAGAAACACAATATCAAAGAAAGATGCCACATGAATTCCATAGAGTGCTGCAAACCCTGGTCTATTCCTTTGCCAAACTGCAGAGATGAATGTACAATGATGCTCAATGCATTCCCAAAAGTCCAACCTTGCTAATGACTGAAAAAACATAAGATATAGGAAAAAAAAACTCATCCTAGCTTCTAGAGGTCGAGCTCATGAGTTTAGGATCTTCTCCAACAAAATATAAACTGAGAACTAGAAAGTAGGCAGTGGAACAACTTGCCTCTAAAAACTAGGAAACTGATTCATTCAGTTGAAAACTACCCTTTGATGGATAAATCTACCTATATGAGTGAAAATTTAGCAAAATTACATCAAAATCCATAATTTCACATTAAATGACATCATGATTTTGAAAACTAGAAGGAAAAAATTCAAACTGTGAAAAAAGTAGGCAAAAAATAGAGTTTTTGACCAAAAATGAGAAAAATTCCTCCAATGTGTCGCACTTGATTTCTCTATGCGTAGCACCTGTTTGCAGCTGATTTTGGAGGCCTTACCGGTCTCCACATTTTCTCCAAGTGGGCTTGTTGGAAATTTATGCCTGTATACTTTCCAACACAAGTGGAATTTTTTAATTTGGCCTCCATTTACCCCTCCAAAACTGAGTTCTCCCAAGATTGCTTCCTATGTGTCAAAAAAGGGGCAGAAAGGTCATTTTTAGGGTGTTTTTGACCTTTTTGGAAGCCCAAAACCTGTCAAAAATTCTTGGCCATTGGTAGGAATGCATATTTTTCCATGAAAAATCCAAAAATACTAAGTTTTCATCAAAAGGAGTCCCCCATCAAAAGCGAGCGCCACGTGATGCGGCGCATAGAGTAGAAAAGTCTGTTTTTTGAGCCAAAAAATTCAAAATTGCAAAAAGTGTCCCAATTTTTTTTAAATTTGGGCTGAGTGTCCTCCATCAAGTGCTATGTTGGGCCAAGGAAGCCTCATGCAATATCTGAAGTTTATCATGCTCTTTTCACCTCCTCGATGCCTTCTTCAACTTGGCCTTCAAAATTTTGATTCTTGCTTTGCACACATGGTTGGCCATGTGCCTCAACATATTTTTCTCTTTGTTGGCCTTCTCCAACAGCTTTTCCAAATGCATATTAACCCTTTCAAGCCAAGTTTCATGATTAGCTTCAATTTCTTTCTCAAGTGATGTCAACTTGATTTTTCTTCTTTTGGCAGCTTGCCAGTTCTCTCGTATGTTTTGCAGCTCCATAATGTTTTGCTGATCCTCTAGCTGCTTGTTTCATTGTTCAAGGTATTTGATTATCCACTTGGCTCTTTTTAGGTTGAGGGATAAAACATTAATGTTTGCCCATTGCTCCTGAATGATCTCTTGAGCTTTTGGTGTCATCATCGTGAATGAGAATGAAATCTGTCTCCTGCCCTCCTAAAGGCCCCCTCATCATATAATGGTTGCTTGCCCTTGTCCTGAACCTCCTCTGCTAATGGATGAAGCGAGATCCCTTCCACCCCGGGTGGAGATAATACTCGCTTTGCTACTACAAACAACCTTCTATTTCCCTTTTGATAGGTGACAAACACCGGCACACTAGAGGTCTGTGTCTCATGACCCTCCTGTTGATGTGAAGGTCCACCTGTCTCATGAAAAGCTTCTGGAGGTACCTGAGGCGCTGTGAAGAACTCATGAGAAATAAAATCCTCCCATGAGATGTCCTGCAAAGAAAGCTGATGAATGACCACAATTTTGATGAGTGAAAAATGATATATACTGTTATACTGCTGCTGAGGAGTTTTCTTTTGCACTATGGTGGTCATCCTCTCAATATTTCGGCACATGAAGTAGGGGAGATTCATCATTCTCACCCTGGCAAAGTGCATTAACAATCTAATGTGATAGGCATATAGGTGATAAAACCGGCCCTCACAGCTAAAATACTTAATTATGAGTTTCATCAAGGGAGCATATGAGTCTTTGAGATACTGGAAGGGAAAAGCTCTGTTGAGTTGTCTCAAATAACTAGGCTTGATGTAAGGCTCATACTGTTCTCTGTCAATCTGATGCCTTTTATTCCACTGCTCTCCGACATTTGGAATGTCGGTTGCTAGAGAAATAGAATCCGGTGTCAAGGTGAATGTCACACTTGCCAGAGTGACTTGGCCATTATGTAGATGAAGCACAAACAACCTAGCCAACTCATGATGGTACTGGACTCTAGCAACCATCTCACAGAACTGATAACAAGATTTTTGTTGAAAACATGTGACAGTAAGAGGGCAAGCCTGCAACTCGGCAAGTGAAGTAGGTTCCTCTCGTACATGTTTGCCACCCTTGTGAGGTCTCCTTGGTGCATGCATTTATGTAGGAGAATCACTGTGTGTCTCCCCATCTCGATCATAGGAGGAATCTGACTCCATTTTTTCCAAAGTTTGTGAATTTTCTTGATGAGTATGGAGAGGTTTATGGCTTTTTTAGTTTTCTTCTACCAAGGATGAGAATGTATGAGGGATTGTGGAGGGAAAGGGTATGAGGGATTTTGGAAATATAAACAATTTTTTAGGAATGGCAGTTTAGGGAATAGTATGTAGGCTTAGGGACAGTAATTAGGTTTTAGGATAGTGGGATTTAAGGAATATGGGAATTAGGGAATGAATGGATGAAAGTGAAAAATGAATGGAGGAGTCAAAAAGTGAAGGAGTGATGGAGTGGATTTGGTAGCAAAAACACAAAGACAAACCCTAGGAAATTGTTTTTGAGCAAATTTGGAAGGAGGTAGGGTTTGAATTTTATCACACTAAACCACCATAAATCTTAAGAAAACTTCTTCACTAGCAATGAAAGGGATCTTAACTTACTTGCACACCACGTATTTCGAGCAAATTGGGAAAATTTGGGGAAGTTTAAGGTAAAATCAAGCTTTGAAGCTCTGTGTGCCATGCCTCAAACCCAGTGTGTCACGCCTGTGTGTTTCTTGCACTGTGGAGGGCGCTCCAATGCACCGCGCCTCAAGCCCAACACATTGCACCCTTGAAATTTGCACAATTTTCTCTCAAACTCGCTCCCTTTCTCCAACATGAATTTCTCTTGTTCAATTTTTCTTCTTTGAATGCCAATGAGCTCTTTGAAGATGATGAAAGGGTTTATATATAAGAGCTTTTAATTTTTCACTCATGAAACCCACTTTTATAATGTTTGCATTATGACTTACTCTTTCAACTCTGTTTTGGGCAGTTTGCTTTATTTGTGCCTTTTATGAACTGAATGACTTTATTTTTGTTTGCCTTGCAGGGGATGGAGCTACTGAAGCTTGACAAGGTGACCACGGTTGCCATTGAAGTTATTTACATATGAGAGAACTTGAAATTACATCAAATTTATACATAAAAAGATAAAATACTCTATTTTTCCTCAAAACAGGGTTTTGAGGAAAAATACATTTCTGAGCATGCGATTATGAAATTTATTGGTACTGGAACTTTATTCAACCTCCTCATGCACTTGTTGACCATTATTGGACATTTTGAAGACCTGGTTGATGAAACCGTAGACCTAATGCGACTGAAAACCCTAAAAATGACTCTTGCAAATTTAAAGACAAAAAGTGACTGCAGATGAACTTAATGAATGAAAATGGGCAGCAAGTAAAGGACATGAGGGAAAATGTACAACAAGCCACTACCGTCAGATGATCCATGCTCCTAATGGAATCCAGATGACTAAACGAGACACCTAATATGCAATGCAACAAGATAATTTGATCACTGACGGATGGATGACGATACCGACACTAACAGGGTGTGCGACATCACAAACTGGCTGCCATGTGTCTGGGCCAATACCGCCCATTTCGCATGGACTTGGGGCATTAAACCCCTTCATCAAAATCTGTGTGAAATGCAATCTGGACTGTCAGATCTCAAGGAGAGAGATCGACGGTGCAGGTGGAACCCGAAGATGGGTGCAGGTTTGATGGAGGGGAATAGTGGAGTAGAAGTGGCGCCAAGTGAATGGGCAACGGGGATCTGAGTGGAAGGTGGGGCTGGGGTGGTGACGTAGGTGTTTTCTTGGATAGGAGAGAGCCGTGATGGGAGATGATATGAAGGGTGGTGTAATAAGGGCCATTGGATTAGTGTGATCAACGGTCGAGATGAGTGTACGGGGGTGCGGGCTAGGATGAAGAAATGAAGGGGCAGAGGCTTTGTTTGCATGGGGAGAAGGGCTTAAGAAAGGGTGAAGGGAAAGGTCCTGTGGGGATAGAAGGGACCATGGGTCGGGAATAAGAGGGGATTTATGGAATTAGCAGTGGGTCATGGATCGGGTCATATGAGGAAGGGGGCTAGGGTTTTAAGCGAACAAGGGCTTTAAGGCCTATTATGTGCAAAAAGGCGCTTTTAGCATAAAACAAGGTTTTCATGCAAATTTAAAGGTTCCTATAGACCTTAATTGTTAGGATAAAACAATGCAAAAGGGTTTTTACATGTTTTTAAGGGTGTTTAGACAAAAATGATGAATGAAAGGGTTTTTATTAGGGTTTTTTAGAAGGGAAAAATGGGGATGAATGAGAAGGTAAGAGAGGAAATGAACATGAGGAAAATCGAGCCTAGAAAATGTAGTTTCTTTTGCAATAGGGCAGGATTTGAGAAGGCAGAAGACAAGGTTTATAGTGAAATAGTTAGGTGTAGTGACGCAGTAACAACTGAAAGTCAGCCCAATGGGTGGATGGTAAACGATGATGTGGCTTTGTCAACAATTTAATTTTTTGTAACCCCATTCTCTTTCGTTTCTCCTACGTGGTCTTTTCATTACTCGGCAATGTTATTTATCAATTTTAGAAAAATTGATAAATAAATATAATTGGCAGCTTTATAATGTTATATTGTAATTCCGGCTCATATAATAACTATTCAACCCTTATAAATTGTATATTGATACACCACACCCTTTTAAATAAAATTTTACAATAACATTAGGCCATTACCATTTTATATTACTCCGCCGACCTTATAACAAATATTTAATCTTCGGTCTTTATATTTATAACCCGCAGTTTGTGTACAAAACTTTATAATATAGCCTTCGAACCTTATATCAATAGTCTAGCGCCCATAAACATATAACTGTATGCTCGCCCGTGGACTTGGGCCCCACTCCTATGATAAGTCAACCAATCAACGTATGCAAAGTACCTCTCTTATCATCCGCTCACGTTGATTATCGTTCGTGCATCTATGTCCAACGTCCACCATCCGATGGCCTTCGCCCCGATCATTGGCTCGGGTGCATTTTGCTGTGCGTCCCCTGTCGGACTTTAACACGCGAAATTTCACGTTAACAAAAACCTCTTGGGACACGCAGCAGATTCCCTATGGAATCGCTGCCTTCCCGTCAATACCGCCTCTGTACCAAGACTGATGCGGAACGGGGAAATCTGCCTATGTAAATCCGCTCTGGTTTCTCGCTACTATACTTAACTTTGGTTCTGTCGGTTCCGTTGTATGATTAACCCAGGTTCGACACGGTCTATTAAACAGAACTTATAGAAATTATACAATAAAATAGGTTTGTTTCTTTATACGAGAATTCCGCCAATATTAATCCGACTTTCCATACCCGCTCTCGCCTGTGGTTGAGATGGACTCCCAGGATATTCAGACCACGAATAGGAGGGAACAACAGACAGTTAAATGTAGAGTCGAAATAGCAGCTTGACTCATAAATTTAATACAGATGCAGAAATCTATTGCTTCGCAATTAAACAAACCTTTTCATAGACAAACATTGGTTCTTCCCGATGACAACCAAGCTCAGAAATCGTTTAACTGGAAACAATTTTAACACACAGAGTTTAGTCTAAAATCTCTCACCCCTCCTTTTTTTTCATACATTCGAAGAAATTATATACATTACAGTGTGTCTCTTCGGTTCCTCTGTGAGGACCGTTTTGGAAATCAAAAGTCTAAATAATTCAACTAACTAAACTGACAGCTGGATCGAACCCGACTGTCCGACTTCTACAACTCTAACTAGTCTAATTAAAACAGTCAGCCGAGGTATTGACACCTGGCTGTTACAGTTTGATGAATTTCAAACCCTTAATAGCCACAACATGTGGACAAAACTCCTACATTGTTGGCTATTGCCTAATGCCCCTGCATCAGACTCCTGAGGGCAATTTTCTTCATGGGATCCTGTCCATGAGCTCCTCCACTAATCTACCTATCTTCTGCAACATTCCTTCAGTCATCCAAGTGGCATCTTCCTCTGGTTTATCCTTCCATTTGATCAAGTACTGAAAGTACTCTTGTCCTCTGGTCCTTTTGAACACTCTCTTGTCCAATATCTTCTCTGGTTGCAATGGCTGAGCTGGAGGTAGCTGTTCTTTCCACTCAATCTGTTCCTTGTCTGCTGATCTCTCCTCTACACCATCATTTTCATACTTGTACAAATCTGCAACATTAAAAATGGGAGATATTCCAACATCAAGTGGCAATTCAATCTCATAAGCATTTGCAGAAAACTTCCTAAGTATCTTGCATGGCCCAATCTTTTTGAACTTCAATTTATTATACTGCTTCCTTGGGAACCTCTCCTTTCTAAAGTGTGCCAAAACCAAGTCTCCTACTTCAAAATGAACTTCTTTTCTGCTCAATTCTGCTCTATTTTTGTATTTTATGCTGCTACCTTGTATTTGTTGTTTCACTTGTTCATGTATGGCCTGGATCTCTGAAGCAACTTCTTCACCATCTGCACTCCTTAACTCTGCTCTTCCCAGATTTCTTAATTCTGATATTCCTTTGGGATGCATTCCATAAACAATATGAAATGGACTCTGCCATGTGCTTCTATTTGGTGAATCATTATATGCATATTCTGCCTGAGGCAAAATATGATCCCACTGCTTGGGATGTTCTCCTGCAAGACTCCTCAACAAATTTCCCAAACTCCTATTCACTACCTCAGTTTGTCCATCAGTCTGGGGATGATACGCTGAGCTGAAACTCAGTTTAGTGCCAAGTTTCTTCCATAGTGTCCTCCAAAAATGACCCACAAATCTGGTGTCTCTGTCTGAAACAATACTCTTGGGCAACCCATGCAATCTAACAACTTCTTTGAAAAACAAGTTATCAACATGGGTGGCATCACTAGTTTTATAGCATGGAATAAAATGTGCCATTTTGGAGAATCTATCTACCACAACAAAGACTGCATTATTCCCTCTCTGAGTCTTGGGCAGTCCTAGAACAAAATCCATACTCACCATGTCCTAAGGCCTGTCTGGAATAGGCAAGGGAGTGTACAATCCTGCATTCTGGCTCCTTCCTTTGGCATATTGACAAATCTTGCAATTCTTCACAAACTTGTCCACTTATGTTCTCATCTTGGGCCAGAAATAAAATTGACTCAACTGCTCATAAGTCTTATCAGTACCAAAGTGTCCAGCAAGTCCACCACTATGCTTTTCTTTGATCAAATTTTCTCTCATGGAACATTTTGGTATACACAGTTGGTTCTTTCTGAATAACAAGTCTTCCTGCAAAAAAAAATCCAACCACTGAATTCTATCTGTTAGAATAGGGTTACTACATGCTTCAAATGCCTCTTTAAAATCAGGATCTGTTTTATACAATTCTTT
Source organism: Pinus albicaulis (assembly GCA_034641835.2). Classification (NCBI taxonomy): domain Eukaryota; kingdom Viridiplantae; phylum Streptophyta; class Pinopsida; order Pinales; family Pinaceae; genus Pinus; species Pinus albicaulis. Next base: position 18,357 of record JAXQQM020084767.1, read on the forward strand.
GAGAAAATCGAATTGTGCAACTTCAAAATTAGTCTCTTGAACAAGCAAATGTCTCCTACTCAAAGCATCAGCTACTTTATTGGCTTGGCCACTTATATGTTTCAAAATAAAATTAAAAATTTGGAGATACTCAACCCATTTAGCATGCTTGTGTTTTAACTTGGGCTGTTGTACAATATACTGCAAAGCATGATTATCAGAATACAATACAAACTCCCTGGACATCAAATAATGTCTCCACTTCTTCAGTGCTTGAACAATTGCATAGAATTCCTTCTCATAACAGGAATACTTTCTCCTGGTATCATTCAACTTCTCATTGAAATAAGCTACAGGCCTATCATCCTGACTCAAAACAGCTCCAATGGCCTCCCCACTGGCATCACATTTTACTTGAAATGGTTTGGTGAAATCAGGCATAATTAAAACAGGCTTCTCTGTTATCTTTTGCTTTAAAAATTTAAAGTTTCTTTTTGCTTCAGCAGTCCACCTAAATGGCTGTTTACTCTTCTTTATTGTCTCAATTATGGGTGCATTAATCTTACTGAAGTTTCTTATAAACTTTCTGTAAAAACTAGCAAGTCCATGGAAACTCCTTACCTCAAAAACATTCCTGGGTGAAGGCCACTCCACAATTGCCTTAACCTTTTATGGGTCCATCTTCAATCCTTCTGTGGAAACAACAAATCCCAAATACACCAACTCTTCCTTCATGAATGAGCACTTCTTTAAATTTATCAGCAGTTTCTCTTGGTGCAGCTTCTTCAAGACATGATTAAGATGCCTCAAATGTTCCTCTTTAGTTCTGTTGAAAACTAATATATCATCCAAATACACTATCACAAATTTACCAATGAATTCCCTCAATACTTCATTCATGAGTCTCATAAAGGTACTAGGTGCATTTGACAACCAAAAAGGCATTACCATCCATTCATACAGTCCTTCATTTGTTTTAAAAGCATTTTTCCACTCATCACCCTCTCTAATTCTAATCTGATGGTATCCACTCTTTAAATCTATCTTTGAGAAGTATTTAGCACCACTCAAACAGTTCATCAAATCCTCTATTCTGGGTAAAGGGAATCTGTACCTAATTGTGATCTTATTAATTTCTCTGGAATCAGTACACATCCTCAAGCCTCCATCTTTCTTTGGGCTCAGTACTGCTGGTACTGCACATGGACTCAGGCTTTCTCTGATCAGTCCTTTGTCCACCAATTCCTGTACTTGTTTCCTGATTTCCTCATTTTCTTTGGGAGTCATTCTATAGGCTGCCTTATTTGGTAGATTTGAACCAGGGATAAAATCTATCTGATGGCTGATCTTTCTCACAGGTGGCAGCTCATCAGGTAAATCATCCACAACGATGTCACAGTAATTGTCTAACATCTCTTGTATCTCTACTGGTAAATCAGAAATCTTTGTAGAAGTAAGAACTACTTTTGGTTTTCAAACTAAAGCAAAGCTTACCTCTTCTTCTTCTATCTGCTGCAGATATTCCTTCCCGCTCAGCAACAAGGTCTTTGGATCAATCACTCTGCTGGATGGCTCTCCTTCTTCCATGGGAATCAATATATGATGTACCCCATCTTTGAAGAACTTGTAAGTTTTCTTCTTGCCATCATGCACTGCTGCTCTGTCAAACTGCCAAGGTCTACCCAGCAGTATATGACACACATCCATGGGCATTACATCACACAAAACCTTGTCCTTGTATTTTCCCATTTGCAGCTCTATTTCACACTGTTCTTTCACAACCAGCTGGTACCCTTTATGCAGCCAAGACACCCTGTAGGGAGTGGGGTGCTCCCTAGTCTTCAGCTTCAGTTTTTCTATTACCTCAGTGGAAACCAAATTGTCTGTGCTGCCACTATCAATGATTAGCTGGCAGCATTTCCCTTGGACTTTACATATGCTCCTAAACAAAGTCTTCCTTTGTGCGGGTTCAATGACTTCTTTGGTTTGTTTCAACAGGACCTTATTAACCACCAAGGACTCTCCCCTCTCTGGAAGAACTTTTTCTTCAATTTCTGCTTCTTCTTCAACCTGGGAAACAAAAACATTTCTTGCACCAGTAACCACATTCTCTAGACACTCATAGTGCTTATGTCCCACCCCCTGACATCTATAACACCTCAACTCTCTACCTCTGCCTCTGTCTCTGCCTCCTCTTCATTTTAATCTGTAAGGACCCCTTCTGCCATTTGCATCCTCCTCTATAGATGCATTCTGAGGTGAGCTACTGTTAGCTCCATCCCTGGGTGTAGGCTTTCCTCTACCACCCTGAGTTCCCTTCCCACGGAAAGTACCTCTCTTCTTGGCAGACTGTTTTCTCAGGAGTTTCTCCTTTGCTTTCAAGGCCATCTGGTAGGCCTCTTCCACTGTCTTGGGAGACAGAAGACCAATCTCATCTTGGATCTCCAGCTTGAGACCATTCACATATCTGGCAGTCTTCTCTGGTGTATCTTGGAATTTCCCAGCTCTTATGCTTACTCTATAGAATTCTTCTGTGTATTCCTTTACTGTCAGCAACCTCTGTCTCAAGTTCTGCATTTGTTTATACAATGTCAGCTGGTAATCACTAGGTAAGAATTTACCTTTCAATTTGGCCATCATTCTGGTCCATCTCTTGATAGGCTGCTTGCCAACTCTCCTCCTTTCTACCTGCACTCCATCCCACCAAAGTGCAGCATGTCCTTTCAGCCTTGTTACTGCAAACTTGACCTTCTTATATTCACTTATTTCTTCATAATCGAAGCACTTGTTCAGTTCGTTTATCCAGTCCACTAGCTCTTCTGGATTCAGTCCCCCTGTATAACTCAACACTTCAATTCTGGGCTTAACTGCAGATCCCAGAACAGTTCTAAGGAGCCTCAAATCAGGAGGAATTTCAACATTTTCTTCAGCTTCTTCCGTTTCAGGTTCGTTGATGTCTTCAGGATCTCTGGTCTGTCTTCGCTCCATGGCATCCATTCTGGCCTCGACCCTCTACAACACCTCCAACACCTCTGCGTTGGCTACAGGTCTCCTCCTGCTAGCACCTCTGCCAAGTCAGATTGCCATGTCAGCAAACAGCTCAAACTTCCTGCTCTGATACCACAAATGATGCAATAACAACTGAAAGTCAACCCAATGGGTGGATGGTCAACAATGATGTGGCTTTGTCAACAATTTAATTTTTTGTAACCCCATTCTCTTTCGTTTCTCCTACGTGGTATTTTCTTTACTCGACAATGTTATTTATCAATTTTAGAAAAATTGATAAATAAATATAATTGGCAGCTTTAGAATGTTATATTATAATTTCGGCTCATATAATAACTATTCAACCCTTATAAATTGTATATTGATACACCACGCCCTTTTAAATAAAATTTTACAATAACATTAGGCCATTCCCGTTTTATATTACTCCGCCGACCTTATAACAAATATTTAATCTTCGGTCTTTATAGTTATAACCCGCAGTTTGTGTACAGAACTTTATAATATAGCCTTCTAACCTTATATCAATAGTCTAGCGCTCATAAACATATAACTATATGCTCGCCCGTGGACCTGGGCCCCACTCCTATGATAATTCGACCAATCAACGTATGCAAACTACCTCTCTTATCGTCTGCTCACATTGATTATCGTTCGTGCATCTATGTCCAACATCCACCGTTTGATGGCCTTCGCCCCGATCAACGGCTCAGGTGGATTTCGCTGCGCGTCCCCCATCGGACTTTAACGCACGAAATTTCACGTTAACAAAAACCGCTTGGGACACACGGCAGATTCCCTATGGAATTGCTGCCTTCTCGTCAATACTGCCTCCATACCAAGAGTGGTGCGGAACGGGGAAATCCACCTATGTAAATCCGCTCCGGTTTCTCGCTACTGTACTTAACTATGGTACCGTCGGTTTCGTTGTATGATTAACCCAGGTTCGACATGGTCTATTAAACAGAACTTATAGCAATTATACAATAAAACAGGTTTGTTTCTTTATACGGGAATTCCACCAATATTAATCCGGCTTTCCATACCCACTCTCGCCTGTGGTTGAGATGGACTCCCAGGCTATTCAGACCACGAATAGAAGGGAACAACAGATAGTTAAATGCAGAGTCGAAATAGCATCTTGACTCAGAAATTTAAAACAGATGCAGAAATCTATTGCTTCGCAATTAAACAATCCTTTTCATAGACAAAAATTGGTTCTTCTCGATGGCAACCAAGCTCAAAAAATGTTTAACTGGAAACAATTTTAACACACAGAGTTTAGTCTGAAATCTCTCACCCCTCCTTTTTTTTTCATACATTCGAAGAAATTATATACATTACAGTGTGTCTCTTTGGTTCCTCTGTGAGGACCGTTTTGGAAATCAAAAGTATAAATAATTCAACTAACTAAACTGACAGCTGGATCGAACCCGAATGTCCGACTTCTACAACTCTAACTAGTCTAATTAAAACAGTCAACCGAGGTATTGACACCTGGCTGTTACAGTTTGATGAATTTCAAACCCTCAATAGCCACAACATGTGGACAAAACTCCTACATTTCTGGCTATTGCCTAATGCCCCTGCATCATGTAGGATAATGAAAGTAGTGAGATTTCTAGTACTCACAATGTTTCTTGAAATTTTGTTTCTAGAAATCTACGTTTTTTAATTTAGTCATCCTTTGATATCAGAAAAATTACTGACGACTAATAGTGGCTCCACATGGTGAGGGGAAATTTCTTTTCAAGGTGTTTAGAACCTCAGTTCATGAAATATCTGAGTTTTAGCAGATCAGTGCCTTATCCATTGGGAAAATTTTTTCTTCTTTTTACTTGCTGATATTTCTCCAAAAAAAACAACTTTTTGACAATCTGCAATATTTGATTTCCTTTCACCCAGTCTTTCTACTTACCCAATTCTAATTGTTCTAACATTTTTTCTTCCTCTTTAAGTGAATTTGAACTAGAAAACTCCTTGACATTTTTATTTTTGAAAACATAAAATAAACTATCTATTCCTATCCTTATTTCTTCCAAGAGTTCAGATTAAGATGTTGAAATCTTTTATTTTCTACCTAAACTACTTGACCGCCAAGATTAAACTGTTTGGAAATCTTGATTTTCTAACTATTGACATGAAATTTAAAGCATGGTTCAAATCAGGATTAGACAGTCTGATCAACCATGGTTGTGGCATTTGGAACAAGTTGCACACAAACATTATTTGCATAAAGTAAATTCAGAAAGATAAGGATGTGATTCTTCATTAGTAATGCAACCTTATCCATCTCTTTGGTTCTATTTTGAGCATGTGGAACCAACATCTTCATATTCTCCTAATCTATCCTTTTTGACAAGCTAAGTCTGAAATAATCTTGCAATCATTGTTTCTATTAAATTATCAACATAAATTTAAAACATGTTCAGCCATGATTAGGCTAGATGACTGAACAAGGTATCATTTTTGAATCAGCAGTGGCATTTAGGATCCAATTATGTTGGGCAGATGAGGTTGTGTGAATTTCTCCAAAAAATTCTAAGCCCCATTGTCGGAAGGGAGCCTCAATAATAATGGGATGCAAAGGTAAAGGTAGGAGTATCCTCTTGCCATAAAAAATTTGACACTTATGGAAAGTCATGACTAGTTTTTGAGTATCTGGGAAAAGGGTGGGCCAATAGTAGCCAACTCTAAGAATATTATTTGTTGTGTTATTCCAATAAAGATGGCCTCCACATTCTCCCTCATGTAGCTCATGCGTGATTTTTCCTTCATCATTCTCAAGCAAACATTTAAGTAATATGCCAACAGAATTTTTCCAATATAACACTCCATCTGAAGTGCAATAATTTAAAGCTTTCTATTTCAAGAACCTTGCTTTAGTCTTTGATATAGAAGGAGGAGTATTAAGATAGATAAGTACATAAATGATATCATCATACCATGGTGAATTCAAAAATATTTCTTCAATGTATGGAGCAATGAATTCTTCTGTTTCTTCCAAAACATCAACCATATTTATATCTAATGCTTGGAAATTTGATTCTACCATGAGTTTTGCTAATCCTTGTCCTTTAATCAGCTTGGTAGGCCTAATTTCTAAATCATATTCTAAGATGATTGCAATCCATTTTCCTCTTTTACCATCAGGGTCTCGATTTAGAATATCCTTGACAACAGTATGTGGGACAAAAGCAATGATGTGAGAATGTAAATTGTAGACTCAGAAGTATTTCAATGCTTTTATCAAGGCTAAGGCATGTTTCTCCATGATATTATATTCGAGTGGAGCATCTCCCAAGGCTCTACTGAAAAAGGATATTGGTTGTTCTTGCCCTATGTTATTCTTTTGTAGTAAAACTGCAGCAATTGTATGTTCAAAGGAAAAAGAGAAAATGTGTATAAATATTTAGTGAAATCAGGACTAATAAGAGCTGGTGTTTGAGTAAGAGCTTGTTTAACCAATTCAAATGACTGTTTGGCTTCTATGGTCCATTTAACCCTTGTCTCCCTTTTGAGCATATTTGTGACATTCCTTAAAAATTCAGCAAGGTTGGGGATGAACCATCTCAAAAAATTTATCTTCCGAATGAAAGAATGAAATTCCTTAAGGTTTCTAGGATGGCTGATTTTCAATATGCTTTCAATCCTTTTAGGGTCTACTTTGATTCCCTCTTCAGAAATTATGTTGCCAAGAAGTTTCCCTTCTTGGAGACCAAAGAGTGTCTTTTTGGGATTCAAAGATAAGCCATATTTCCTACATTTCTCAAATGAATCAAATGTTCCTTATCAGTTTTGGAGAAAATAGTAAATTCATCAAGGTAAATGATAATGAAATAGCCTATGTCTTCTAAAAAAGCTATGTTCATGGCCCTTTGGAATGTGGCTCCTGCATTCATCAAACCAAATGGAATTTTGACATACATGAATGTACCCCAAGGTGTGGTAAAAGAAATTTTGTGTTGGTCACTTGGGAGTACTAACACTTGGTTGTAGCCTAAAAAACCATGCAACAGTGATATTATTTTAGACCCAACCACCTTCTGAAGTATATGGTCCATTTTAGGCAAGGGATAGTTATCTTTTAGGGAGGCTCTATTCAAATTTCTAAAGTCAATGCAAAGCCTAATTTCCCTAGTATTATTCCTAACAGACACAAGATTGGAAACCCACTATGAGTATCTAAGGGGAACTTGATTCCAGCATCATACATCTTCTTGATCTCTTTCTCAACCAAAGGTAATAAAACAAGGTTTATCCTTCTTAGTTTTTTCTTGAAAGGTTTCTGATTTTCCTTAAGAGGAATTTTATGTTGAATAATGTTGGCATAATATGATTTTAGATCTTTGTAACCCCATGCAAACACATCTATGTACTCCTTGAAAATTTCAATATATTCTTGTTTTATATGAGTTGGGAGAGTGCTAGATAACTTGATCATTTTGGGTTGATTTATGCTGCCTATGTTATGTTCTTCTATATTAGTTTCTGTAGGCTCCATATTTGGTTTTTTAGCTACATCATTGAAGACAGAAAGCTCCTCTAATGGTGTAAGGCCCCTTGGTATTGAATCATTTTCTATTTGTAAAATTTCAAGGTCCCTTTGGTCTGGTTTGTTTAGTAATTCTGCTTTATAAAGATGTTCAAATTGATTTATATTAGCAGTAGAGGACAACTCTATTTCATGGGCTTTTTATTCATCAGAATAGTCTTTTTCATGGCTTTTTCTAGGAGTTGGTTCAACAAAATCATTTCTTGATTGTAGGAAATCATCAATGTGTTTTTCATTCTCAAAAACTTGCCAATAGTCTTCATTGTCAGGGACTGTAGGTCTATTTTTCACTTTGACATTGAATTGTTCATTTATCTGGGGTATTTGGCAATTGCTAGCAGTAAAGACAAGTTCATTTGCAAGGTGGTTTCGAGCTCTAGGGATGAAGGTGAGTTAATATTTTTCAAAGGTTTTTAAGAGCTCTAAGGAAGCATTCCTATATTCTCTTAATCTTGGGTTTTTAGCTGAATACTCCCCTTTTATTTGCCTAATAATCAGTTATGAATCTCCTTGGAATGATATTTTCTTGGCTCCTAAATCTTTGAGAAAATGTAGGCCAAGGAGGAGGGCTTCATACTCTGTAATGTTATTGGTGCATGGAAAATCAAATTTATAAGAATGTCCTTTTTTTATATTTTGTATCCATACACCTTCCCCAAAACCTATCTTGCTATAAGAGCTATCAAAGGTCATTTCCCATAGTGTTTCTATTTCATAGTCATTGTATTTTTGTTGTTCAGAGCTGCTAGATTCTTCTTTTGGGGACTGATTTGATTTTTTGGGTGAACTTAACTCCATCTCATTTCGCCTTTCTTGCTGGCTGATTTCATATTCATTATATAAGATAAAGGATTCTAAATCTGAATAAATAGAGTAGACAAGAGTGTTGTTTGGTCTGTCTATGTTGCTTACCATAAATTTCATATGAGATTCTCTGTATAATCTTCTAGTTTTATTAAAAACTGGAATGGTAGCATAAGAAATGTCCATTTAAAGGCTTCCTTTAATTTTGGCTCCCCATGATCTAGATAAAAGCATGCCATACTTAGGGGGAATGTCAGCAACTACTATGTCCATAACTAGACCCTTAGCAGGAATTTGTGCTAGATTGACACATAAATCCTTGATTAAACCCAAACATTTAACTCTGCTTGAATCAAAGGAATACAAATCCTTATAAGGTTTAGAAATTTCTAGGCCTAATCTCTCCATCACTACTTTTGGCATAAGATTGTGAGAGGCACCAGAGTCTAGCATGGCATTGTGTAAGATATAATCATATATATTCAAGCTAACATAAAATGGAGGAATGGTCCCTTCTTGATATTTCCCTTCTACTTCAGGACCAAATAATAATTTTGGTTTATCATCTGTTAAGTTCAAAGTATCAGTTTCATTTCCTATATTCAAAGCTTTCAAGACTTGGTTTTTATATACATCATGGGTTACTAGTTCAGCTAGGGTTATGCTAATTTTGATTTTGGCAATTTCACCCTCAAGGCTGAAAGGGACTAATGATTTTGAGATATTTACATCTATTTTTTCCCCTATAGTCTTTTCAACAATTCTGTTTTTTTGAGTTTTATTAGGACTGCTATTTAGGATAGATTTTACAAGGCCACTAGCAGAAGTGCTAGGGCAACTTTGGTTAACACTTTGCTGACTGGTTTTGTCCTTGTTTGGGTCAACTTTCTTAGTCAAAGTGTTAATAATGTTTGCTGTCTTTTTAGGAAAGTTTTCTGAAGTTTTTCTAAGAGAAATGTTAGTGTTTTTATCATTTGAAATTTCTGGATTCCCTTTGCTTCTAAGATCATATTGTCTATGTACCTCCATTATTGCATTTTCATACCCCAATTGGTAATCTTCAGAATCCTCATAGTTTGTGTTAGTTTGTTCTGAGGAGAATAATATTTGTTCTTCTTCAATGAGGAAAACATCTATTTCACTGTCAGATCCTATTATATTTACATGATTTTCTTCCAACCTTTCAGTTTCCCTTTCTTCTTCTTGATCTACATAGTTTTGTTGAAAAGGAGGCCTAATTTGTTGGTAATTATCTCTTTGTCTATCTTGAATAGGGTCTCTTCTGAAATTAGGATTTTTATTTCTCTTTAGGAGATTAACTTGGTTTTCTCTTGGAGGCATTTTATCATTTAAGTTTATTTTCTCAAGCATTCTTTCCATTACCCTCACTAACTTGTCAATTTTGGCATCAGATGATGAGGTCGATGCCATTGTTTCATCTTTGTATGTAACTCTTTTTTCTAATTTCAACCTAGGTCTTTTCTTAATTAGATTTGCCTCTACACTTATGGCTCCCCTTTGCATATCTTCTAAGGTTAAGGGGTCTCTTTCTTTTAGCTACTAGGCCATGTCTGGATCAAAACCTTCAAGAAATTTAGCTAAGGCTAGGCCTAGTGGAGGTTTCATGTTTGGGGGAAGTGCATTGTAAACACTATTGAATATAGTGCAATAATCTTGGACACTTTCCTCAATGTTTCTTTGAAGGTTGCTATATTCTGAAAGGATTTGGAGAGGGTTCTTTTTTATTTCCCATTTGTTTATGAATGTTTGATATAAATAAGGAAGATCATTTATGCTATTAGGAGTTAAGCTTTTAAACCATTTCTTGGCTTCTCCTCCTAAACTTTGGGCAAAGATTCTCATATTAATGGTCTCTTCTTCTATTGACATGTAATCAAAAGCATCATCCATTTTATCTACATGCTATTGGGCAGTAGTAGATTCAGTTCCAGTGAAATGGGGAATTCTGGATTGATAATCATTTGGTAAGGGAACCAGAGGTTGTGGTAACACTAATGGGGCATACCATGCAGCCATGATAGGAAAAAATGGTGGATTTACAAGAGGTGGATTTGTGAAAGGGAAAGTGGGATGAAATGGAGTTTTTTGAATAGTGGAAGTATGGATGGGTGTATTGGAAGTACTAGGACCAAGAAAATAATTTTAAACAGATTTGTTATGGAAGGAGCTAAAGTGATGGAGAAGTTGAAAATCAGGTGGAGTGGAAGGGGAGGCTTCTCTACTAAAACTCTGCTGCAAATCTGTGGGCTCAAGGTCAGCTTGGTCTATGTCACTATATGACTTATTTCTGAATAGGTTCCTTGTATGAGACAATTCAAAGTGAGGATATTTCAAGACTGTAAGGTTTTCAGGGACAAATATTGTTCTTTGGATGGTCCTATCAGTAGTTAAATTGCTAGCTTTAGAAGTTTTGCCACAAAATCTTTTCTAGGTTATCAAATATTATAAGAGGATTAGGGTCTGGATGAGATCTGGTATTGATCCTATGGGAAGCTAGATTTCAAGGTCAAAATTTAAGAGAGGCTGAAAGTATAAGGACTGTTTTCAAAGTTTGACCTCTCTTAGTGTTTGGTTTCTTACTAAAATATGGGACTAGGCCCTTTAGACTTCCAGGGATTGATTTGAAACAATCTTAAGGGAATATAAGAGTATTAGTGGAGTAATAGGCCTACTAGGGTTAGTGGAGTCGCCAGGTGGAAATTTTTAGCTCTTTTGAAGGTAAAATATGTTATGGTCCACCACCAATAAGTAATAGAACCAATCAGGAGATATTTTTTTTTGGTTTTTCTGATTTTTCTATGGTTCTTTGGTTTGTAAGAGTATCCTATACCTGAATCATCATGTAGCTAAGATGTTGAAGCAAAAAAAGTGTACTCTATGGCTAATATTTTGATTTTCTTAAGCTTGATAATGGTTTCTAGAGTCCTAAGGTGTACTTAGTTTGTCACTGACTTAGATGTCCCATCGTGATGGCCAAAATTTTGGGGTCCTGTGATTTGGAAGATTGGCATACCAATTGACAAGGCAACAAGTAACCAATCTTTAGAGTTCTACGACCTAGCCTTCCTAGACTCAGAGAGGGATCTCTCAGGTTGTTTGCAAAGGTGTGTGCTTGTTTGCTTTTAAGGGTTGATTTTAGGCTAGTTATGAAGTATGAGTTTTGTTGTTTGTTTGGTTGGGTATGATGATCAAAGAGCATAGATAGAATGGGAAATATCTAAGTCATTGGGCAATGGAGTCAAGTGAAAGTCATGGAAAGTTCATCAATGAATCGAGGAGTATCATAGGGAAAATCTAACTTGGCCAATGGATCTTCAAAGTTTAGGATTATGAGGTGAACATCAAGGATAATAATGAAAGTAGGACAAAGAGAAATTAAGAATTCTTTATCATGTACTTTAAACAAGAAACATCTTTCAAGGCATTTGTTTTGATGCAAGCCAAAGGACAGGGCAAACGATAGACTTCCTTGGACAGACTTTTAATAAGCAAACCTTTTAGACAACAATCTAGTAATCAAAAGATTACTTTAAGATAATAAAACATATAAGATAAACAATAAGAGCAGCCTAAGATCAAACATAAATAATCTAATCTACTTTTGACCAACTCTTTAGGAATCTTTAAAGCAACGTTTTGAGGCAGTCCAAAGGATAGGGCGCACCATAGACTTCCCTGGTTTAGACTCTACTTAGCATACTTTGAAAAGATCTTTAGAAACAATATCTCAAATTGTACTCAAAGGAGCATGGAATCACCACTTAATTTCCTGGTTTCACTCTATTGAAATCATTCCTCAGAAGAACCTCTCAAGCCGTACTCAAAGGGATATGGACTTGCAAAAAGAGAGACTCCTTGGTTATATTATATTGAATCATTTCTAAGATTTACAAGCATAGATGGAACTGAAGGGAAATTAAGAATCCTTCAATCAAAACTTGCAGAAGAAAACATAAGATAGTGAAGAGTAAACATAACTAAGGTGATTTCAAAAGACATTTCTTAGCCTAAAACTTTTACTCTACTGTAACAAAGAAAGATGGAACATAATGAAAATAGGAAATAACAATAATAGATAGAAGTACTTCACCAACAACCAAGCTCAGGGATCCAGTGATCTAGCCTCCTCCATCAACAAACAAATCAGGACATCCATAAGATCCAAAACATCAATTTCCTTCAACTTCCAAGAGACTATGTATTATTTCAAAGAGTCATCAAATGACAACAATACAATGAGTTCAAATACAGTATTTATGCTGCAAATGAGGAGGTGAGGTTGAGATAGGGTTTGGGTGTCATTAATTACAGAGTAAATGCATTCCTGACCTTGAAAACCATGCAAGGCTTAAGGCAAGAATATCTGCAGCTACTTCTCTGTTTCAATAACTCTGTCTTAATTTCTAAGATAAAACATGTGAAAAGTTTGACTTTAAGGCCTGTTCTTAACAATTACAATAACTGTCTTGACAGATAAAAATATCTTTTGACTGTGTAATAACTTTCCAAATGCTTTTATGTAAAGAAAACATGCTATAGGTGGCAGTTTTATCTTTTGGAGGAGTAACTTCTTCTTTTTTGAATCATTCGAGGTTGCCACTGGGCTATCTGCCTTTGTTTAATCACAAATCTGTCTTTAGGCTCTTTAAACCTTGATTTATCCTTGATATTCTGTTTTACTGCCTTGATCTCTTTTTCTTTTTAAAAATTGTTTTATTCATTAATCCTTTATGCTTTAAACTTTTGACCTTCATATTTAATCACTATTCGAAGGCCTAATCCTTTTAATTTGTATTTGATCTCAAATTAGCCCTTAAAAGCCTTCTATTCTTCATGTCTTCACTGATGCTTTGTAGTATTCGTCCTTTGTGTGCAGGGAGGTTTTCTTTATGCGCTGGAGGTTTTCATAACCCATCGATTATCATGATTCATCGATGGATCAACCCTTATGCAGGCTCCCTTGGTTCTTTTTCATATGATATTACCTCTCGGATCATCATCCAGAGGCTTAATTTGTCACTCTTTTGACTATGGGAGGGCGTTTTTGGCCCTTGTCCGCCATTAAACACCTGCAACAAACACTAAACATCGTTAATTTAAAACCTGCAGGATGGGGATTAAATTGAAATTTATGGGGTTTTTGGCTTATCGGAAGGTGTTTGTAGAGGAGAAAACAACGCAGGAGCGAGGAAATGGGAGAAATTTGAATGGAGGTGGGAAGAGGAGGAAGGTGGTTTTCACAAAACCGCTGGCGGTTTTCGCGCAGGGTATGGGCGGTAAGTGGTATCAAATGATGGGCCCATGATATCACAAACTAGTCGCAACGTGTCTCGGCCAATACCGCCCATTTCACGTGGACTTGGGGCATTAAACCCTTTCATCAAAATCTACACAAAATGCAATCTGGACCGTCAGATCTCGAGGAGAAAGATCGACGGTGTGGGTGGAGCCCGAAGATGGGTGCAGGTTTGACAGAGTGGAATAGTGGAGTACAGGTGGTGCCAAGTGAATGGGTGACGAGGATCTGAGTGGAAGGTGGGTCCGGGGTGGTGACGTGGGCGTTTTGTCAGGTAGCAGAGAGCCATGATGGGAGATGAGATGAAGGTTGGTGTAATAAGGATCGTTGGATCAGTGTGATAAATGGTCGAGATGAGTGGACGGGGGTGCGGGTGAGGATGAATAAATGAAGGGGCAGAGGCTTTGTTTGCATGGGGAGAAGGGCTTAATAATGGGCGAAGGGAAAGGTCCCGTGGGGGTAGAGGGGACCATGGGTTGGGAAGGAGAGGGGCTTTAGGGAATTAGCAGTAGGTCATGGTTCAGGTCATATGAGGAAGGGGGTAGGGGCTTTAAGCGAATAAGGGCTTAAGGCCTATTATGTAAAAAAGGTGCTTTTTAGCATAAAAACATGGTTTTTATGCAGATTTAAAGGTTTTGATAGGCCTTAATTGTTAGGATAAAACAATGCGAAAGGTTTTTTTTACATGTTTTAAGGGTTTTTTAGACAAAAATGATGAATGAAGGGGTTTTTATGAGGGTTTTTGAGAAAGGAAAAATGGGGATGAATAAGAAGGTAAGAGAGGAAATGAACATGAGGCAAATCAGGCCTAGAAATTGTAGTTTCTTTTGCAGTAGGGCAGGCTTTGAGAAGGTAGAAGATAAGGTTTATAGTGAAACAGTTAGGTGTATGATAATGAAAGCAGTGAGATTTCTAGAACTCACAATGTTTCTTGAAATATTGTTTCTATAAATCTAGGCTTTTCAATTTAGTCATCCTTTGATATCAAAAAAATTACTAATGACTAACAATCCCTCTTTGTCAAATTTTCCCTTCTGTTTTCCATATTTCTCATGATTTCTCTGATAATAGAACAAAAATTTTAGATTGAGATATACTGTTTTGGCACCTCACTCTATCTGTCATTATTATCTCTATGTTTTACTCTGAAAGTAATAATTAGAGAATTCTTAACTTCTCTCTAGGATTACTGGATTGTTGTCTTGAACTTTACTTAGTAGAGACTAGCTAAAGAAGTTTATGGTTTGCCCTAGCCTTTGGTTTTTATTAAACTATTGCTTTAAAGGCGTTCTTTGAAGTTTGATTAAATAATTCTTAGCCGCTCTTTAATTTCATTGAATTGTTATCTTTAATGTTTTCTTTGTCTGAAAGTAATAATTAGAGAATTCTTAACTGCTCTATAGGATTACTGGATTGTTGTCTTGAGGTTTTTCTAGTGAAGTCTAGCTAAAGAATTCTTAATTTCTCTTCAGTTTTACCAAATTTTTGTCCTGAAGGTTTTTCTTGTTTGAAGTATAGTTAAAGGATTCTTAATTTCCCTTTAGTTTTACTGAATTCACAACTTACTGTCATCACATATTCATTTTATCTAAAGGATCCATTTGATGTAGTTAGCTTGCTCGATTAAAACCCTTGCATAGTTGATGTATAATTAAAGCCTTTTATGACTCCATAGCCCAATGGATTAAGCTTCCCTCATTCTATCTATCCTATTGAAACAATCAATTCAAACAATCAACCAAAGCAAACAAAACAACCCAAATGTCATATCTAGCCTAAATCGGAAAAACATAAGCATAAAGATAAATCATTTACAAACACAAATATAGAGAGAGCCCTCTCCGAGTCCAGGAATGCTAGGTCCTTGGATTCAAAAGTGGTTTGATGTGGTTCTCTACAGAGTTGTTCTTGTCAAGCTTGCAAATCACAAGGAGCCAACATAATGGTGACCATACTGGGGAACACTGTGTAATTGAACAACTTAATATTGCCTCAAGAACTCAGAAAACCCCTTCAAATTTAGATGAATCGAGTGTTAGCCAAGAATGGTATTTGGCTGTTGATGATGGAAAATATTTAGCCTCAAAACAATTAAAAATCCTCCACTTAGTGACTCCACTGGTTTTCAATAGGCCTGCTAACTCCACTAGTTTTCTATCGACTCCACTGGGAAATTATTGAGAAATCCTGATATAATTAAACCTCAAAGGAACCTAATCAATAATACTTTGTGAATTAAGTATTTATTTCACATATTGATTTTTTTTCAAACTGTTATAACACTTTTAACCTCTCTGAACCTTGGGTCTAAGTTCTGGCTTCTAGAAGAATCTGTACCAGATCCCATCCAGAACCAAACCCTCCTACAATAGTTGACAATCCTCAGAACATCCTAAGGAAATATCCTAGATCTAAAAATCCAACTGTTAGCAGACCAATTCACAAAGCAAGTTCCCTACCTGAAAAACTTAAAGACTTGCAAAAATTTTGGTTTCTGATGGTGGACAGTAGCTTGCCTCAAGAAAATTGTAAATCACCCAGTTGGTGACTCCACAACTCTCAATAGGCCTAAAGACTCCCCGGGCAAAAGACTCCAGACTGGTTATAGAGATGCAGTGACCCTTTTTCTCTGACAAATTAACAAAGACTGATCCAAGGATACAACGCAGGTATGCTCCACTGAACAGAGATCGCGTTCCTGGATTCCCACACAAAATGCCTCTGATAAATTGGGACTCAAACCTGCCTATGTTCAAAGATGAAAATTTTGATAACCCCTTGTTACATCTCATTAAATTTCATATACACACATGGAGGTTAAAAGTTGAATGGCATGAGGATTTCCTCATGAAAATGTTCATGGTGACATTAGAAGGGAAAGCAAGGGAGCGGTACGAAGGCCTGGACCCTGGTAGTTTGTTTTCTTTAAAAGATTTCCACAAGGTATTTTATAAGCATTATAAAGAAAATTTTCCATCTTATCATTAGCTAAAAATTGTTGTGATCAATCTGAAGATCTCATACAATACCTTGTAAACATTGATGAAGATTTGGGAAATTGTCATCCTGAGGATCTATTAGAGGAAATTCACGCATTTCATACTCAAGTTAACTATCATGACAACCAAAAGGAGTTGGTTGAGGATGAAATCAATCAGGAAATAAAGGAATATCCATAAGATCTCTCTAAAGGGATAAGTGATGATTCATCATCTCTTTTGTGTGAGGCTCAAGAAGACATTCAACCTTGCGATCAACCTTTAGAAGAGAAAGAGAGCAGATATAATTATGTCCAAAGGAAGAGAAAAATGCCTCCTCCTTTAATTGCAGAAGAAATCAATCAGATCGTAAACACACAGCCAACCTCCAAATTTTTATGTAAAGAAGATATTTCTATTTTTTTTCCTACTCACTTATCCACTGAAACATTTCCTCAAGCAGAAACTATAGAACAGAGTGATATTGATGTTCTAATGCCTCCTCTAGAAGACCTATTGCCAGAGGATGCTCCCAGTGAGGACCTTTAGATAGAACTCAACCCATTCAATCAAAGCATATCAGGTTCGTTCACAGACAACATAGTAATATACAATGAGGCTGCCAAGTCAGATAATTATGAAAAAGAGGTGGATTTTATTCCTCAAAAGAATCCCAAGCACACCAAAGTGGAGCAAGGAATAGTCCTGAATAAAACTTATTGCTTAAATCGTTTGGGCCAGATATTATTCAAATATTTCTTTGCTTTTTTCTTAGAGACATTTAAAAAGGGAGTAAAATATGCCAAGAACAGTTTGTTGTAGAGCTTAAAGAAAATTTGGAGCACTACTGTTCAGGAGAAGGAAAATTGGTAGTGGCCTTTCAACATACCCAAAAGGATGAACATAAATCAATCATCTAGTCATTTACTTGATTGGTTGCATTGGAGAAGGGATTTCACTTAGTAAATATAGGCCTCCAAAGATTATATTAGGGTAGGTAGGTATGTAAATAAAGTTGATCTAAAAAATCCATAAAGAGAAAAGAAAAAGAGGAAAAGAGGGAAGATAAAAGAAAAAGGTAAGCCCCATACCAAAAGATAATATTTCTGAAAGTGTGCAAGCCCAAATGCCACTACTTTTGAAAAGGAAGTCTTGTTCAATCATACAGCCTAATCATGATTGAACAAATTTTGAATTTCTGCTAAGAAGTTAGAAAATGAAGATTTTCCAAACTGTATAATCTTGGCTTATCAGTAGATAGAAAGGCTAGGTCTTTGGATTCCAAAGTGGTTTGATGTGGTTGCTTGCAGAGTTGTTCTTTCCAATCTTACAAATCAAGAGGAGCCAACAGTACCCCCGCAACACCTTGTGTCGCACATTCCAACATCGGATCAGGTAACGCAAAAAACGATTATGCAATCATAAGAGGTCAGTCTCCATAAATTTGAGAAGACCCTAGTGCACCAACTGTTGGTGTAGATGAGCATTGGCAGGCAAGGCGACCCGAAGATCAAAACAATCCCTCTCCCTCCACAAAATCTTGTCATTAAGCAGGCACACATCAATGACGTTGAAAGCACCAAAAAAATGACAAAATTCCAAAAAAAATTCAAAAAATTTACTTTGGCCCTCCACGTGCCTGTTCCTCAGACAGGCACAAGAGTAGCACATCTATTTTTCTCATAGATGCAAAAAATGGTACCCCCAAAGCTAGTACATGCACGATAAGTTCACACAAAAACCTTAGTTGTGCGTGAAAGTTGCGCGCATGTGCCTTGATCACCCGTGCAGTCAAGGAAAAAGCTGACCTGGGATCTGTACAAATCCATCATATATGGACCCTGGCACCGACACTGAAAAAATCAAAATGCAAGACGTTATGGGGCTTCCTAGCTCAAGAATCGCAAGTCCCAAGTACTCAGGTTGACTGCAACAGCAAGAACAACTCCGCAGAAGCCTCCGACCTCTCGAAACCTCACACACTCAAATGACACAAATGAACTGAATTGAGCCATATTATCCTATATGTTTCCATTTTCAAAACCTTCAGAGGACTGTAACGAGAGCTCAGAAGGCTCAATTGTAGAACCGAAAGCAGCACCATGATCAACACTTCATAACGCCCTAAGGAGGTGCCACACATTCACACCTCTGAAAAAATAAAATTTCAGTGCCAAAAAGTATGCCCTCTCTCATATTATTTTTTAGTGCATGTCCTTAAAAAATATTTGAATGAAGAAGATGCATTCACTTGGGATATTTTTTGTAGGTATTATGCAAACCACCCACCGTTCCATCCACTGAAAGTTCTAGAGCAGGTATCATTCTACCCTCAGCATGATAGAGTCCCACAATAACTTTGCATATATTGACATCATTTCTCCACAAGAAATTAACCATAGGTTCGAAGCACCCGATCATGTTTATCATCACCCCACCTTTCACATGATAAACATCCTCGTTGGTCGGTAGAAACTCCCCTCCAAGGCGTGCGTCACTCAAAGTAGACCATGTATCACAAAAATCATGACACCATGGCCATACCACTTTAGTCCGGGAAGCACATCATGCCCATCCACCCACCATGCATCAGGTCAAGCTTTACCATGTCGAAATAAAACCCCTTTCCCAGACTACCAGGTCTTGCAAGCAGATCGAAAGTGCACCATCACGCTGCACATTTGGCCTACCACACCTCCATTAGCATAGCCCATTTGCGACACTTTCCATCCGCTTCATCAACCCCACACATGAGACCAACCAATGGGGCTCCCACCCTCAGCAAAACACCTTCCTCACATCATTAGTGAGTGAACACTTTCATGTTTTGGGGCACCTATCTTTATCTTTTGTACAATCCAAACCCCATTATTTCATTCTTTTGGTAAGTGTACAAAGTCTGGTGCACTATGTCCCCCATTCATCCATCCAATTTCCTCCCATGGCAGCAGTCCCTAGTCACCCTTGGTCAGAGTATCACACCCTTCATGCATAAGCCACCATGACATTCATAACTGATATATACCCACCCTGGACGTCATATTGAATCCAAGGATTTCCCCATCAGAAATAATTATGACTCTCACCAAGCTGCTTTTTATACTCCGACCTTAGGCCACTGAATTCCCATCATTAGTTTTCAGTCACCCCTCACCATAATGCCAATGTTAAACCTATCACATCCAGGATCCTGATCCCTTGCATCAGTGACTCTCGTTCGGTTGAGGCTTCCTTTTTGTCGATGTCAACACCTATTTTCCAAAAAGGAAGTGGTACCTTGGATCGCCCCTCAGCACAAAAGGGATATCCTCAGGTGGCACTGTGGGAGACATCATTTCCTACAGATGTCATCGATCCTCCTGACATTCAACTACAACACAAGATTTCATGTCAAGATGGTATCGTACCTTACAACCATTGCACTTTGATCAAATTCGTCGAAGACCCATGCCTTTATAAGCATCTCTTTCAGCAATGCTTACACAGGAAGGTACCAGTCATACACTCACGTGTACAATGCACATTTATATTCCATACCAAGTTTATGCATATGGGTACCACATTCCACCTATTATCAAAGAAAAAATGCCCCCGAGGGCATCAACAATCATCATCATCAACCAAAATATCGCTACCATGTAACTAGTGACACAGACAGAATATGTATTTGTCAAATAGATTTTTTTAGATATCCAAAGCATCACGATCATGGGACATGCCTTCCTCGTAGAAAAATTGTATTTATTGTATCATACCATTGCTTGCAGGGTTCATAAAAGGCTTTCTTGAATGTTGATATGGTCAATTTTGGCCATCAATTGATCTAGGTGGATATTGGTGGCCACTCACCTATTCCACTTGGACCCCCAACATTATTTCTTTATGTTTCATTGATTGTAGCACAATTTACTATTTTTGGCATTTTTTTGGGTCCTAAACTTCCGGAGCCGTTTTGAGGCCTTGAACGACATTTTATTTGAAAAACGAGAAAACCTACAGCCTATAACAAGGGCTTGCAGTCGAAAGTTGTAGTCCTCAGATAAATATTTCTAATGAGGTATTTTTCGCGTCAAATGAAGATCGTATGCCAAATTTACATCCCTGTGAAGTTGATGTACCAACTAACCCTAATGGGGTCCATAAACGTTTGGTGCTTCATCTCCTACGATTCATTTTTTGGATGTTTAGGGTTTTCCCTTATTTCTAAAAAATAAAAAGGCATTTGAGCCTCGTTGTAACATAGTTCAGAGGCATGTAGCCACCACATCTCTTCTCATAGATAAGTTACCATCGCTAGAGCTATTTTATTTCCATTCCGCATGTAAACAATTTTAGTATTATGTTATTAATGAATTGAAGTTCAGTTTTTGCTGCAACTCTATGTTTCTATGTGAATCTGTATTTCATTTCGCTCCTGCATAAAGATGGATAAATGGTATCAGAGTGCTCTACTATTTTTGTGTTTTTCTATGCATGTCCTCAATAGGGTCTGGGTATAAGGAGTTAGGACATGAATTAGTTGAACCCTTGCAAGACCGACCTCATCAACCTCGACGAACTCCCACTAAAAAAGAAAATAAATACGGGCGAGTAGGAGATCCTTTCAAAATTTTTCTTGAAGAAGCCCTTGAGAGACAAAGGAACGAGATGATGGATAAATTTTCTAAGATCCTTTGGTGGGTATCAACAGGAAAATCATATTGATTCGAAAATAGCCTTGGGTTGGGGGTCACAACCCCCTTCAAAATACAAGCTAACTTTGATATCCCTATATTTGAAGGCTAGATAGATGCAAATGCAATAGATAAATGGTTGAATCTGCTGGAAGGATATTTTTCGGCGCATAATTTTTCCAATAGGGAAATGATTAATTTTTCACTCCTCAAGGTTTCCCCTACGTTAAGGACTGGTAGGAAACCTACCGTGTGTGGATGGACAAGAGGGAAACCTCACTATTTTCAGCCGCCTCTACTTGGAATTCTTTCTAAGACGCCATCAAGGAACAATATTACCCTATTGGGAGCTATATAGATAAGAACATAAGGATCAATATTACCGTGTCAGTTTTGAGATGGAAACATGTAATGGGTGAGAAAGTGAAATCCTCTCTAGATATTGTATTATTTTTTATTACATTTTATAAATACAAAATTATTTTTCTTGTTATTTTTATTTATTTTCTTATGAATAATCCACAATGAGGGCGAGCTGGTAGATAAGGTAGTTGAACGGGTGCTAAAAAAGGTAAAAATACCAGCCTCAACCTTGGATGTAGATAAATATCCAATAGGTTTGGATACTAAGGTGAAGGATTTTGAAACTAAAGTTTTATTGCCACAACATAAAAGGGTGAAACCTCAGATCTTTGGTATCTTGGGATTAGGTGGTGTAGGAAAGAACATATTGGAAAATGGATTATTCAATTTGAAGAATTCATATTATATTATTTCTTGTTTTTTTATCTAATGTAATAGATAAAGCAGGTAAAGACACTTTAAATTTGTTGCAGATAATACTTCTTAAATAATTGATAAGATCGAATCATCAAATAAACTGTGTTGATGAAGGCAAAGGGATGATCAAGAAGCATCTCTCATCATCTAAAGCCTTAGTAGTTATTGATGATGTAGATCATGAGGACCAGGTTGATGCATTTTTTTCCCATCAAAGGGTAATTCACCCTGATATCTTAATATTAATTACATCTAGGAATATACACGTTCTCATGAACTCAAATGTCAAAGACGAGCCCATATATACCCTAAGAGGCCTTAGTGAAGAACATTCTCTTGAGATTTTCTGTTCAGATTCCTTCTATTTTAACTAGTTTTAACTTTTCCTATTAAAGTAGTTAAAGCATGTTATTGTAAAAAAAAGGAAAAAACAAATATACAAAAAATAGAAAAATGATATAGGGGTAGAAAGTTCTTGGGGTTTCATTTTTTTAAATCATATCTGTTCAAAAGTGATGATTACACTTAATGCACTAATCATACTTAGCGTAGTAAGAAATTCGTGATAGGTGGGACCTGGAACCAACAGTTGAAAAGATTGAAAGTTAGAGATGACTTGTTCGACGGGGCCCATGAGATGGGGCAAACCTGACAACACAAATTTCACGACGGATAACAACAGACGTTCATTCTTAAATACTTTTCAACGAGCCTGTTGATATTGTATCTACGGCTTAGATCGACTGCAGGAGTACTCGTCTGACGATGCACCGTACCAACGATTGCAACCATAGTGTCGTCAGCAAGAGAGCGTGATGTCTTTAGAAGGAAAGCCTACCCCCATCACTCATCTTGCAACGTCGTTTCTCCCTCCGCCACCTGTCATCTATGTATGCCATTTCATTCATTAATCGCAGTCTGCAAAACCAATTTAATTTTCTACAGAAAAATTAAATTTGGTTTTCCCCCTCCCGTTTTCCCACTCAACCTATAAAGCCATTTTTTAACTCATTTTTATGCACTTTTTTTTTCCTTATCTCGTTGTTGTGTCCTCTGAATTCGCCAGAAAATATTGCCAGTGAGCAATCCCTAACACTTCCAGGTATTTATACAATCACTCACTACTTTAATTACGCAAAAATGTCAAAGAAAGTTGTCTTAGTGGGGTCATCCTCTCACATTCCACTCATGGACACCGAAAGGAATTTTTTTTATATTGTTTGCACCTTAAATAATTTGGAAACCTATCAACATATCCTTGTAAATAAAGAAAATTTTCCATTGTATATTGTCGTAATTAGGTCCAGTGTCCTTGCAACCTTCATTTCTGAAACTCACCTTTTTCCTGAATTCATCCACTGGTTAGTATCAACCATGTACCCACATAAATGTTTTGTAATGAATAATTTAGGAGAAATAATTTTCCCGGTGACCTCCCTTTTAATTCAACAAGCACTGTGTTTCCCATTTGCAAATGCATATACTTATTTCTCTGAGCAAACCCTGCTAGTTTATTTTGAAAATTTGACAGGTCAAGAGTATGCCCAAACTGTGTTTTATTTGATGCCAAGTGGGAAAAAATTGTGTTTGGAGTCAAATCAGTCCCCTTTGAATAATTTTGTTGAATATGTCAGACCTATTCTTCAATTTTTAACTAAGATTTTGGGAAGAGATGATGCATCAATCATTGATAAAGTCACTTTGGGGCTTTTTAGTTTGATGATGAAGCCTGAGGTTGTCTTAGATATACCATATTTCTGGGAAGAGTTAGTCAATACTCATTTCATGAACCTTTCACTCATAGGTTGTTTCAGATTTCTATCTTTGATTACTATTTTTTCTTATATACTCGTGGAAAATTTCATGCATTTGGGGTTAAACATCATGGATTAAAATAAGAATAAGAAAAAATTATTCTTTTAGATTGATGTGGTGAGGAGTAACCCAAAGAATGAAGGCATGATGGAGTTTGGTGCCTCATTTATTTCTGTAGCCTATTCAATTATTAATAGTTCACCTGCACCTTTTATATTTCCAAAGGCTCAATATTTTCTTCAACTGAGAAAGGATATGAAAGTAGGGGACTTGTATTCATTTGAAGACCATTCAGAGATTAGATTTTATGGAGCTAATATTGAGTCTTACAAATTTTCAAATTTTTTTCCCATGAGGTTGTTTTCTTTGGAGTTTATTAGACAGAGTTTAAATGTGGACCAGGTCCATTTTGTTCCAGCCAAAAAGGGGCATCTGTTTAGATTTCCAAGAACTATGGTTCCTTTCATTATGAACATTGGGAAAGCAACAGAAGAAGTCCAGAAACTTCTTGAAGGGATGGATTTGTTATTTGGGGAGAAATGGACTTATGATCCTTTTCATGTCATTTCTAATAGAATGGTAGAAAATGGATATGCTCCATTCTTACATGAAGCCCAAGTAGAGATAAAGAAGATGGAAAATGGAGGAAAGTCAGTTTCAACAGGGGGAATAAAGGTTGAAACCCATTTAAAAAATGAAAATAATTTGAAAATAGGTAGGGAGGAAATCATGGATTTGGATGAATATGCAGATGGAGCAGCAAAAATATCAAAACTATTTGATGAGGGCAACACATAATTAGTTTTTGGTTTTCAATTGCAATTGGGGGAGACAGTTTGTACACTATCCTCTCCTAATCTAGATGAAGCTACTCAAAGTTCGGTACCAATAATCAAACAAGTGTTTTCACAAATTGAGGTTAAAACAAAAAGATCAGAGAAAACATGGAAGCTCACTTGGAGGCTCAATCATCTTCTGATTATCAAACAAGGTTATTATTAGCCATGGATTTAGAAAGGAATCAATTAAGGATTTCCTTTTCCCATCCTTTTGCACTATTTGTTTCTTATTCAACAGGTTTCAAAATTATTAATCTAATAGTATATGCCAAGAATATTCCTCTACTGGATAAGATTAATATCCACAGGTAGACTGGAGAATTTATTTATAATGATCTAAATAAAACATTTTCAGCTGCCAGCATAGTTGAAGGTATGTTGGAGAAATTTGTTGGTCAGATGAAGTTCGAAAACAAAAAATCAAGGGCATTGACAACTCATAATGAAGAATTAAAGAATTTATTTATTAAACTTGGAGTAATCCTGAAGACAAAAGTGCAATTCAAAAATTGTTTCAAGGAGTTGAAGAAGAAATCCAAGTACTCAAGAATAAATTGAAATTACATTATGTAGAACATCTAATGGCTACATAGGTAGCACAAGTTAAGAAACAAAAGGAAGTATTGACTAATGAATTATTTCAGAGAAATGAAGAAGTAGCTAAATTAAAAGAAATGAACGCTGCCTTGCAACAAAAACTTGACTCACATGTTTGTACAATTCTGGTACAAGAAAATTCAGAAAACCCAGATTCAAAACTAACTCGCAAAGTTGTGTATTAAATATTTTGAGAAACATTTGGTGCTCAATTATTGAATTTTTTTGCATGGATACATTAAGGAGGAAATATATTTCTTCGGCATATCCTCGCTTGGCATGACATTCTGATACGTTGAGAAGATCGTGCATAATTTTAAACAGAAGAAGTGAGACTTTGGATATGAAAATTTTTAAGTTAGGGAAATGCGCCTCCAAACCACAGAAAAAATGACAAATCCAAGGCAGGGTGTCCGAGGACAACCTGTCAAAGTTGCAAGAAAATAACAACTCCACGAAGACCAAGAAGGACACAGGAAAGTGGTCTGAATTCCATAAGTTCTCCACTCACAATGCAAGTGAGTGTTGGGCCAAGCATTCACTGGTGGCCGAGCTGAAGGCGTCTGAATAAAATGCATGTTTTGACTCTGAGTCAGAACCAGACAAGGGGAATGACAAAGGGAAGCAGATAATTCACACAGA
This sequence comes from Pinus albicaulis, assembly GCA_034641835.2. Classification (NCBI taxonomy): domain Eukaryota; kingdom Viridiplantae; phylum Streptophyta; class Pinopsida; order Pinales; family Pinaceae; genus Pinus; species Pinus albicaulis. Next base: position 44,345 of record JAXQQM020084767.1, read on the forward strand.
ACCCAGTGATATTTTTTCCACCGCCAAGCTCCAGAGGGATGAGCCCAAAGATCCATAGGACGGGGAGCACCTCTTCCACTCCTAGATGTGGGTGAAGGGTTCTCCACTATAGTTCATTGTCAAAAACTAAGTCCAAAAGAACCTCATTTCAGTAGAGGTCATGAAATGGTTGGGCCTACCGACCATTTCACACCCACAACCATATACCATCGGATGAATTCACCAAGGATGATATATCCATTTCAATCAACAGTGCCACCTTCCCTGCAACATCAAGCCCTTCATAGATGAGGTATTGTGTGATGTTTCCCCTATTGAATTTTGTGATGTATTATTAGGCCAATCATACTTGTGGAAGTGGAATTTTGTGTGTGATTCTAGGCCTTTCTCTATTATTATTACTTTGGGAAATAAGTGGTACAGGATACCAGAGGTAGCACCACCTACCACCATCTCTTTCATTGCTACGAAGCAATGCAATAATATCATTTCCCAAACTAGGAAATTTGTTTTCCTTACGATTTCCCCACAGGGAAAGAAGAATATTGTGGCCACGACCTCCAGACATGGCTTCCCCACATGACAACAGATGATGGACATGGTCATGGAGGAAAACATGGACATCTTTGCCTCACCCATAGGGGTACCTCTACATTATCAAGTCAAGCACTCCATCGATCCAACCCCACATGTGTTGTTACCCAATGGGTCAATCAATTGATGCCTTTTTCTGGAGAACGATGAAATCAAGAGGCAGATCCAAGAGTTATTGTAGAAAGGGTACATCATGCCAAGCTCCTCACCTTGTGGGAGCCAGATCATGTTGATTCAGAAGAAGGAAGGCACCTAGATATTCTGTATTGACTATCAGGTGCTAAACAAGATCACTGTCCAAAATAGGTATCTGATCCCATAGATCGCTGACCTTCTTGAACAGCTTAGGGGTACCAAATATTTCATCAATATTGACTTGAATTCTGGTTATAACGAGGTACCAATCGAACCCTTTGATGTATGGAAGATTTCCTTCAAATCCAAGCAGGGACTTTTCAAATGGATGGTCATGCCTTTCGGGTTAACAAATTCCCCCGCAACCTTCATGAGGTTGATGGAAGATATCTTATGACCTTTCACCAACTCATTCATGGTGGTGTATTTGGATGACATATTGATCTTCAGCCATAATTGGGAAGAGAACCTCCACCATATTCAATAGCTCCTCCAAACCCCGCAGCAACACAATTTGTGTGCCAATTTGGATAAATGCACTTTTGGTATGACCCAGGTTCAATACCTGGGGTAAATCATTGATGAGAGGGGTGTGCATGTGGACCCAACCAAGAAAAAAGTCATTCGGGATTGGCAAGATCCACCCACTCTAACAGAGCTCCACAACTTTCTGGTACTTTACAACTTCTTCCTTAAGTTCGTGTTTGGATTATCTGATATCACTTGGCCTCTGAGTCAAGTCACCAATGGAGGAGAAAAAGAATTTTTTTTTCAAGTTTGAATCCCAACAAAATGAATTTTCTAATTCGAAGCATTGCCTCTGCTCTGCACCAATGCTCACATTACTAGACATGCAACAACCATTTGAGATTGAGACAGATGCCTCTAACTATGTGATTGGTGCAGTTATTACTCAACAAGGTCATCCTGTAGCATATCACAATGAGACACTTTTAGACACAATCTGAAAGTATCCCAGCTACGATAAAGAGATGTATTCCATTGTGAGGTCATGTTGACAATGGAAGCATTACATTCTGAGGAAGGAAATGGTCATCCACATAGACCATCGACCTCTGCAGTTCATACAAACACAAGGGAAGTTGAAAAATGATCGCCATCAGAAATGGTCCACATACCTGCAAAATTTCCATTTTAACATTAAGTACAAGAAGGGAAACACCAACAATGTTGCAGGCTATCTCAGCCGATCACCAATCATGGTGCTGACCATTGTGCTAAAAGCTTATGGGAACAAGATTTCGAGAAGGCTGAATCTTTACAAGAGTGATCCAGACTTTGGAAAAACATACCAAACGCTCCTAGATACATTGTTATGCCACCTGAGAAACCTTTTTGTTCCTTCAAGTGAGCAGGCCAAGATAATTTTGGAGGCACACTAGAGTGGGGTTGCTGCACATTTTGTGGTAGGAAAAATAGTGGTAGTATTACATAAGTATCTCTATTGGTCGAATCTTCAACAAGATGTTGGGAAGTACATCAGGTCCTGCACAACTTGCACCATTTCCAAACAGACCATCAATAAGAAAGGATTATATACTCCTCTACCTATTCCTATTCAACCTTGGGAGTCCATATCCATGGATTATATGTTGGGCTTTCCTTCTAATAAGCATGGAAATGACTATGTTTTCATGGTTGTCAACAAATTCTCCAAGATGGCCATTATGGAGGTCTGCAAGAGGAATATCACAGCAGAAGCCACTGCTAAGCTCTTCTTTGAACGAGTGTGGGTGCACTTTTAGATCTCATAGCCCATTATCTTAGATCGAGCAGCTTAGGTTGATGCTAGACACCAAGTTAACCAAGTCCATGACTTTCCACCCCCAAACTAATGGCGAAATAGAGGTTATCAATAGATGATAGTACACATTTTGTGCATGTACAACTCGAAGCATCCACGCACGTGTGATGAAAGCCTCCCATATGTCCATCACAGCTACAACTGAGCTCTTTGTAGCTCAACTGACCAGAGCCCCTTTTCGGTGGGTTTGGGATTCTGGCCACTATGTTCCATTGATGTGGTTATACCATTTGAAACTACTTAGGTAGATGTGGCTCATTTCAAGACCAAAAATGACAGGGTGATAGCTTCATTAAGCGCATTCATCACATTTGCCAATAGGTCCATGAAATATTGGACAAAGGCAATGCTAAGTACTAGCAGTGCCATGATTAGCATTAGACACCACACAAGTTCCAAGTGGGTGGAAAATTGTTTCTACGTTTGTAGAAGGAGCACCTTTCTAGGCCCCACCACAATATTCACCTGCTTTGATATGTGTCTGTTGATGGGAAAATATGTCTGGCCAATAGCAGGGGATCTCCCCTATAAAAAGTCCCAACTAGACTCTAAACCGTTTGGAATAGGGATCCCATCTGGGGTGTGGGTCCGGCTACCACTTGATTCTCTTTCCTTGGGTCTCAGTCAGACTCTATAAACCTGTAGACACACATTTATTCATATGATACAAGACACATGATCAATGAATCTTAATGAACATATAACACTATGCATAGCAAGATGAGTTATAAAGCATGGAGCCGAAGGAAATACTATCAAAAACACGTCATTAGGGTCATGCTTGTGAAACATTGTTCTAACCACAGGCGAAACAATTATGTGCAGCAGAACACCCTTCACTTCCTTGAATAATTTCAGATATAATATAAATGTCAGCAAGCAAAGTTGTTAACATTCATAGAGAAAGCAGTTTAGACTTAAAATCATTAATACACGTCTAGAGAACTATAATGCATCAATGACGTAATGGAAAATGCAGTTTCATTAATCAAAAGATATTAGACACATAAAGCGGAATACTCATAGTGTTCACACATCAGTCTACATCAGATCCAAAAATGGAATCAACAAGTGCTTGTCTTCATATTCAAAAGTGTAGTCCTTCTATACAATTTTCTATCCTCCTTTGGAGTCCCCCTAGAAAAGTCCCTTTCATATTTCCCAAAGGAAGTATTTATAGAACGAAACTTGCCCTTTGGGCTTCCCTAAATTTTTGCCTCCTTGACCGTTGAGCTGCCCTGCGGCTCAAAAGGTTTTGCGACCTACGACTTTGGCCCATAATGCGACTTGCGACCTCCCTGGATTTCGCAACCTACGACCTTGAGTCATATCTCCTCTGCATTTCTTTTTTGGTGATCTTTTGCATGCCAGGGAAGACCCTAGCTTTGGCTCTGCACATCAGCTACCTCTACAATAAATTTTTGTCGATTGAATGGCTCGTGTAGGCTTTCCCTGTGCCTCTTCAATCCGTGTAATGTCCGTTGGTATGGCTATGGGCTGAGTGAAAAATGCAGATATGTAGTTTAACTTGTTTTGGTAGCTGTTACACATTTATGGAACACCGCTTCTTCCATGACCACAGTGGTCTAAGGTTGACATTGCACTCAGCTCCCACTATGATGCAATGTACTTCAAATTTGGGCTTTATTTGGCCAATGCAGGTGCCATATGGAGCTCCCGAATCACAAGATTTGAAGCTACCGGTGCCCCTGTATCCATTATTAGAGATAAAACTATTTTCTAAATATTCCTTGGGAGCTAGGGAATAAGAGGATTACGTGTAACCACTCCTCATGACCCTGTATCGAAACTCGGTAGCAAAACATTCACTTCTTAATCTCGTATCAAGAACCTAAGAAGAGTATGACGCCCTCGAAATTTTCCCACGAGCCAGCAAGTTGACACTTTTGATGTTCTTGGAAGCACGGTGATGCCACTGGTCATGCTCCTTCCCCAGACACCATTGGAAAGCTCTCTCAGTGTGTACATGCAAAGCATGAAATTCATAGGTTACAGGGTTGCCACTACCACCAAGTCGCATTTTTTATTTGCTTCAGAGTTATGCGACTCAGCAACTCAGAGGGGTCGCACGATTGTGTTGTTTACGTGAGATGCGACCTCAAACAGGTCGCAGGGTTGCCACTACCATCAAGTTGCATTTTTTATTTGTTTCAGAGTTTTTCAACTCGGCAACTCAGATGGGTTGCACGATTGCACTCTTAATGTGAGATGCGACGTCAACAGGTCGCAGGGTCGCAATTCTAACCCAGTCACATCCTCCTTCACCCTACTAGTTTAGCGACCTAGCGACCCATTGCGTCTTTGATGCACTCGCGTTTTGGATGATGAAATAGGCCTCATCCTTCTCTTATGGGCCTCCAGTAGTCATGGATGCACAAAGAGCATCAGATCCCAATGTGGTCGTAGTCACAGTGTATATGTATTCATTTCATGTCAGTGCTTCATGAAAAATGATTCTACGGGTGGTCAATAAGGCGTGTGCGATGTGACAAAGCTGCTCTCTATAGTCTTTTAGTGTGGCGAGGGCCTTCATGTATCAACCGCTCGCTTCTATTGACAACGGTGTTGCGGATCTTTTCTACACTTAATATAACAACGACTCTCAGGCTCTTGTCTGTGTATGTATTGACCTCTCTTGCGTACCGACCTGGTTGCTCCTTGAAAACCTAGACATGTGGATTTCGACAGATTTATGCTAAAGTCTTGCATGGGTCCACAGAAATTCTAAAACTTATTCTAAATAGATGGACTATGCTTCATCTAAATGCCTACCATACAACGCACCCCTCAGAACGTTGTTTATGAGGTGGCAGCATACGTGTTGTCCATGGCCTCACGACTCCCTTTTATATTCCACCACGGGTGACTGTGCGATATCAACCAACTCCGGCCTTGAGCTGGTGAAAGTCCATGGGTTTGACTTGTAATTACTCTGATACAGTGAATTCATAATTTGAAGCACTTCGGTTTGCGCAATGCGGAGACTATGCTTGAAGCAGCGTATGTGGAGGATGCTAATTGTTTCGGTGGATTTACAATAAATAAAATGATTTCTATGCCCCGAAAGGTAAGGGTTAGTGGTCCAATACCATGTCGACGAGTGTTTTATTAATTCTCTTTCCGTGAACCCATTTCTTTTTGGATATTCTACTTTCGTGGTAAGCCTCTCCTTCCCTCACAAGCCTGCAATTGAAAACGCATTGCAAAAGGAACATGCAGTCTCAAATATATTTCTTTTGGGTGTGCACTCCGGTTTCACCTCCGAGAAGCCCGAATTCATCTTTGTACAAAACCATTTATATCTGGACCCATTCCATCCTAATTGAAAAGTCTCCACAACGCATATGTATACATGCTGTGAATTGTTTAAGATTTCATGCCGCGTGGGTCTTTGGGTGGTTGATAGGGCGCTCTTTACAGAGACAAAGCTATTCCTTGATAACCCACGACCTTTCAAAACATTTTGGAATGCGTAATAATTAGAATCCTCCCTTTTCCCTCTAGTTATGGCTTTGGTATGCATGTGGGATGGGACCGCTCTTTAAAATGTGATCCCCCACTGAACAATATATTGCCTTTCTTCTTGCCAAACTTCATGGCAAAATTTGAGTCACATATAAGGTATATTCATCTTATGTATTTCATTCCTTTCAGGGCCTCCGATGTAATATTTTCTTCCATCCCAATCAGACTCTCGTGGATGAGAGAATCCCGGTCGGTGAGCGCTTTCAAAAATATCACAAGCATTGAGCTTCCAAACCTTGCCATAATGAGGACGAAGTGTAATTGTTGTCATTCCTTCCGTGTGTGCCAATTTGAATAGCAATAGTAAGAGAGTATGAACAAGCAGTATCAAAATAATGTGTCCATTGAGCTAGGGTTGGCCTATGCTTTGTGGGACACCTTTTAGGTTTACTTTCATCATTTATCATATCAAAGCCGAACATCAGATGGCAGTTTCGCAGCTGTGGCCTTTTTATTTAGCTTCAATTTATTTCCCTTGGTGTGGTGATGACATTGATGAGTGTATCATCCGTGGGATTGAACTGTATGAAACATTATAACATCAGTTAGTTCACAGTTACCCTGTAGAGAATGATTCCCTTGAATAATTTACATGAGCTTGGTGAAGTATCAAAACAGAATGCCTAAATGATCCATGATGAAATGACTTCTAACTGATATACTTAATACACAGAGAAGTTTCCATTCGAGTGTATGCAACATGATCCTCCCACACATGGCGTGGTTGCGAGCAAAAGAATCTCGACATGATGGTGAGAAGGTTCAATGACTATTGGCCGGGTCAAAACCCTAATGGCCAAGTGAGTAGGGGGACCCGAAATTTTAAATATACCCAAAATTTTGGGTGGTGTTGTAGCAGCTACAATAATTGGTGAACCATTGGTGGAATCCAACATCTCTGTCAACACCCCGAACAATAGTCTGAGTCCAGGCAGTGATGCAAGGGAATATTGAACAAGTTTTGAGGGTACCCTTGTATGGTTTTGACCTTTTCAGATATGCCCAATCCTTGTGCCTCAGCTAGGTCTTGTTAATCAAAATGCATCCAAGTGGAAGTTCACGGATGTCAGTGGTTATTTGATGATGTAGAGAGTAAGGCAACAGGATTATTATATTCATAATTTTAAAATAATTTTCTGGTGTTGCTCTGCTGCCAGCAAGCCTGGATAGTACCTCGGCGGAGTCACTTCAAGAAATCACAAATGTTGCTCTAGTGCCAGCTAGCCTGGTTAGTACCCTAGTGGAGTCGTTGCATTACCTCTCTGCACAAGAAGCCTTTCTCAATCCTTAACCCTTATTTTTTCATGTGCTTACAACACTTATTTTAATGTGCTCATGGCACTTATTTTTCATGGGCGGATGAGGGATCTCGACTTATTTTACGGGCGAGAGAGGTTGTTTCTTATTTGACAGAAACTGAAAGATATTCTGATTTGGGTTTGCCTTCATGCCAAGTATTCACATCCCTTCTACCACCCACAGGAAAAACATGAAAAACAGACCATTAAGATGCTTGAGACTGGGCTGGGCGCAAGACTCGGGTTACGGGTATAGGCCATTTGAACTCGCTAGGGTTCCCCACAAGAAACTGGCTCGTATTTCCCTAGCCAATGAATTTAAACTCATAGGCATGATGTTGGGAACGTGACTTTGATGACCTGTCCTGAGAGAAGCTGCCTCTTGAGGTAACCACTGCAACCTCACGCAAATAATGGAGTCATGGTTTCAACGATTGGGGCAAACAAGTGAACAAGGTCATCAGGGTTTCAATGAGGGCTCATGCAGTGGCATGCAATGTACGGAAATTCTCCAAGCTACGTTAATAACCAATGCAAATTATGTGAGGAAGAAAATGCACAACACAATGTAACAGACAATGCTTATGACACCATGCAATGCCATGTGTGAGAAGGATCAACTATTTACCGGTGGAAAACAAGGTAAAGCACATGTAGTGATTATCTGACATATGCAGTAACAAGCATACTGAAAAACATGAGTGCAAAAATAAACAGAAAATTATATTGCATAAACTATTGATTGCAAGAAAATACAAGCATAGTTTTAAACCCTAAAGAAAAAACTTTTGCATGTAAACCTAATTAACAACTTGAACTATGAAACTTTTATTGACAAATCCTAGCTAGCCTAAACCTAAAAACCTAGTTTAACTAAAGAGGCGGTCGGGTTATGTAAAATCAGCTTTCCAGTGAAGCTACCGCATCAGTTCCCGCCCTACAAGAACAACAATGTTCGCAATCAGAGCCAGCATACAAAATCATGCACCAACAACAAGACTTACCTGAAGAGTATGCGCAATAGCAAGAAGGTCATGGCTACTTACTAGAGAACGCACCAGAGTAGATTATGCTAGCTGAATTTCACTTTCATCCTGATACATACAAATAGGTGCTGGAAATCTAAAATGATTTATAAATAACACACATCCATCGATGCTCAACCCTAGGTTCGATGGAAGCGGGGATTGCCTATTTACAGGTATATTCATTGGATAGGGTTTGTAAAACCAACCAAGAATCTGATCATGATTTTGAGGATGATCACTTTGGTAGAATGGAAAAAATAGGCATCCACCAGGCGAATTTGAGATGCTTGAGAATCCATTTGCAAAACCCTATTTTCGAAAACCCTAGTTCAAAGTTGTTCCCGGGTTTCACCGAGGATGTGAGGATCCGAATTAACTGTCAGTGAAGGTTGAAATGCCTTACCGTCCTGGACCAACTCTAGGCCTTCGAGCGGGGGGCTTTCAAACTTTGATGGGTTTGTGAGATCAACTGGCGAATGGATGTGATCATCAATTGTAGTGATTGGAAAAATGTCAGTGGGCTTTACATCGATTTGGCCAAATGTTTGTGCACTTACAAACTGACAATCCAATGTGTTAGATTCTTTAGATTTCTCAGGATGGGGTGAATTGATCAGAATATTTTCAGGCAGCAGAGAGGTTTTCCAAACACCACATGATTGTGCCTGCATGCAACTGGTACTGGCTGGGCAACAACCAAAAATGTTAGAGACAATGGTCAGTGTTTTCCTCCCAGTGAATAAATTAGGGTGAATCAATTTTTGCATGTCATTTGTTAAGGGATAGCATGATGTGCTCAGAGAAGCATCATTTGAATGGTAGGCCTGCCCAGATGAGCTGACATTCGGCGTGGTTATGCTGAGAGGAGAGTGATGCATGGGAATCGTCAGTTCAGAAAGCCTACTTTGAGAAATCCTAGTTGGACTTGTTTCAAAGGTCTCATCAAGTTCATGAGAACTTGAGATAATAGACAGCAGAAGCTGAATCGCTTCGATTTCCTGATGGGTCCTTGAATATTCACAAGGCAGATCATCAAATTTTGGAGGCTTCATATGGTCGATAAACAGATATGAATGACAGTCCTCAGAGGCATGAGTGAATATGTTTTCATATAAGCAGTGATCACTGGATCCATCAAGTTGATCAGGTTGGGGACCTAGCACGTTAGGCTTCCCAAGGGTTAACAGCTGGGATGAATCGATAAAAGAAACGTCTTGAATTTGCTCAGACAGGTTGTTGCTCCTTTGACTGTTTAAATATTTTGGATGAAAAAGATCAGACATAAGGGATTCATCAATTTCATAATGTGATTGTGAAACATCATTCGTATGTTTGTGATTTTCGCCAATCCTAGTATAAGATGATTTTAAATGATTTAAAGAAATTACAGAAGTGGCCGAATCACGAAATAAATCAGGAAAAAAGAAAGAAAATATTCAGAAGCAGGGTTATCAACCACACAAGTGCCTTCCTCACGCACATTACTGTCATCCGGAGAGGCTGATGATTTTGCATGCCCATCATGGTCCAATGATTTTGTAAGGAAATCAGCTTTTCCTGGGACAAGACTCATTTTATTATCAGTATGCGAATGAGATCTAGAATCATACCTAGGCAAACATTCAGTGGACTCGAGATAGGTTTCATTGACAGGGAGAGATGTTAATCCAATATGATTTTCAAGCTCCGATTTTACAGTGGGCACGAAAGATCCTGGGACAAAATCTGAATAATCGGCAACTTGAGGGTTATCATAACAAACACTGGGAACAGGCTCAGTTGTCGATTGAAATTGTTCTAGGGAAACATAAATCACTAGTCGAAACTGTTCCATTAAATATGTCCAATCGACATCCCTTTCAGGGAACTCAAGACAAAAATTAACAAAGCTGATAAAAAACTCCTCTATAAATTCTTGAGGTTCCATTCTGATCTCATTTAACTTCATTAATACATTTTGAAAATCATACCTGTGAAAAGCTTCTTGTAATTCACCGGCGAGCTGTTCGAACGAATGGATGGAAGCTGCCGGCAATGTGCAGCACCATTTCTCAGCGTGACCTTCGAGAGTGAGGGGGAAAAGTACGCAAGCCAACTCCTTGTTGTCTACTTCGTAACACTCACAAAAGTCATAGAAATCCGAAAGGTGATCGGTTATGGAAACTCCGTTTTCACCATCGAATTTTAACTGGGACAAGCGATACATAGGTTCACTGGGGATTGAGCATCGAGAACTAGATAAATCTGGTAAACACCTCGGGAGACTGATTTGGGGACGAGCCATTGCAGATATGAGATTAACTGCAAGCTCTGAGGGCTCAGCTTGTCTTCAGCCCTCCTTCTAGCACCAATTCTGTTGACGGGAAAATCTGTCCAGCCAATAGCAAGGGATCTCCTCGATAAAAAGTCCCAAATAGACTCTAAACCATTTGGAATAGGGATCCCGTCTGGGGTGTGGGTCCGGCTACCACTTGATTCTCTTTTCCTTGGGTCTCAGTCGAACTCTATAAACCTACAGACACATGTTTATTCAGATGATACAAGACACATGATCGATGAGTCTTAATGAACATATAACACTATGAATAGAAAGATGAGTTATAAAGCATGGAGCCGAAGAAAATACTGTCAATAGCACATCATTAGGGTCATGCTTGCGAAAATTTGTTCTAACCACAAGCGAAAAAATTCTGTGCGGCAAAACACCCTTCACTTCCTTGAACGATTTCAGAGATAATATAAATGTCAGCAAGCAAAGTTGTTAACATTCATAGAGAAAGAAGTTTAGACATAAAATCATTAATACACGTCTAGAGAACTATAATGCATCAATGACGTAATGGAAAACACAGTTTATTAATCAAAATATATCAGACACATAAAGCGGAATACTCATAGTGTTCACACGTCAGTCTACATCAGATCCAAAAATGGAATCAACTAGTGCTTGTCTTCATATTCAAAAGTGTAGTCCTTTTATACAATTTTCTATCCTCCTTTGGAGTCCCCCTAGAAAAGTCCCTTTCATATTTCTCGAAGGAAGTATTTATAGAACAAAAATTTCCCTTTGCGCTTCCCTGACTTTTCGCCTCTCTGACTGTTGAGCTGCCCTGTGACTAAAAAGCTTTTGCGACCTATGACTTTGGTCCATAATGTGACTTGCAACCTCCCTATATTTCGCGACCTGCGACCTTGAGTCATATCTCCTCTGCATTTCCTTTTTGGTGATCTTTCGCATACCAGGGAAGACCCTAGCTTTGGCTTTGCGCATCGGCTACCTCTACAATAAATGTTGGTCGATTGAATTGCTTGTGTAGGCTTTCCCTATGCCTCTTCAATCCGTGTAATGTCCGTTGGTATGGCTATGGGCTGAGTGCCAAATGCAGATCTGTATTTTAACTTGTTTTGGTAGATGTTACACATTTTATGGAACACCGCTTCTTCCATGAACACAGTGGTCTAAGGTTGACATTGCACTCAGCTCCCACTATGATGCAACGTACTTCAAATTTGGGCTTTATTTGGCCAACGCAGGTGCCATATGGAGCTCCCAACTCACAAGATTTGAAGCTACCGGTGCCCCTGTCTCTATTATCAGAGATAAAACTATTCTCTAAATCTTCCTTGGGAGCTAGGGAACAAGAGGATTACGTGCAGCCCCTCCTCGTGACCCTGTATCGAAACTCAGCAGCAAAACATTCACTTCTTAATCTTGTATCAGGAACCTAAGAAGAGTATGACGCCCTTGAAATTTTCCCACGAGCCAGCAAGTTGACACTTATGATGTTCTTGGAAGCACGGTGATGCCACCTATCATGCTCCTTCCCTAGACACCATTGGAAAGCTCTCTCAGTGTGTACACGCAAAGCATGAAATTCATAGGTCGCAGGGTCGCCACTACCACCAAGTCGCATTTTTTATTTGCTTCAGAGTTATGCGACTCAGCGACTCGGAGGGGTCACACGACTGTGTTCTTTACGTGAGATGCGACCTCAAACAGGTCGCAGGGTCGCCACTACCATCAAGTCGCATTTTTTATTTGTTTCAGAGTTTTGCGACTCAGCAACTCAGAGGGGTCGCACGATTGCACTCTTAATGTGAGATGCGACCTCAATAGGTAGCATGGTCGCAATTCTAACCCAGTCGCATCCTCCTTCGCCTGACTAGTTTCACGACCTAGCGATCCATTGCGTCTTTGATGCAGTCGCATTTTGGATGATGAAATAGGCCTCCTCCTTCTCTTATGAGCCTCCAGCAGTCATGGATGCACAAAGAGCATCAGATCCCAATGCGGTCACAGTCACAGCATATATGTATTCATTTCATGCTAGTGCTTCATGAAAAATGATTCTACGGGCGGTCAATAAGGTGTGTGCGATGTGACAAAGCTGCTCTCTGCAGTCTTTCAGTGTGGTGAGGGCCTTCATGTATCAACCGCTTGCTTCTATTGACAACGGCATTGCGGATATTATATACACTTAATATAGCAATGCCTCTCAGCCTTTTGTCTGTATATGTATTGACCTCTCTTGCATACCGACCTGGTTGCTCCTTGAAAACCTAGACATGTGGATTTCGACAGATTTACGTTGAAGTCTTGCATGGGTCCACAGAAAGTCTGAAACTTATTCTAAATAGATGGATGATGCTTCATCTAAACGCCTGCCATATAGCGCACCCCTCAGAACGTTGTTTATGAGGTGGCAGCATACGTGTTTTCCATGGCCTCACGACTCCCTTTTATATTCCACCACGGGCGACTGTGTGATATCAACCAACTTCGACCTCCAGCCGGTGAAAGTCCATGGGTTTGACTTGTAATTACACTGATACAGTGAACTCATAATTCGAAGCGCTTGGGTTTGCGCAATGCGGAGACTGTGCTTGAAGCAGCTTATGCGGAGGATGCTAATTGTTTCAGTGGATTTACAATAAATAAAACAATTTCTTTCCCCCAAAAGGTAAGGGTTAGCAGGCCAATACCATGTCGACGAGTGTTTTCTTAATGCTCTTTCTGTGAACCTGTTTCTTTATTTATATTCTGCTTCCGTGGTAAGCTTCTCCTTCCCTCATGAGCCTGCAATTAAAAACACATTGCAAAAGGAACATGCAGTCTCAAATATATTTATTTTGGGCGTGCACTCTGGTTTCACCTCTGAGAAGCCCGAATTCGTCTTTGTACAAGACCATTTATATCTGGCCCCTTTCCCTCCTAATTGAAAAGTCTCCACAACGCATATGTATACATGCTGCAAATTGTTAAAGACTTCATGCCGCGTGGGTCTTTGGGTGGTTGATAGTGTTGGGGTTCCCATGTTTTGGCCAGGTTGGCAAGACCAAAAGATGAGACAACATCAGAACCAATTTCAGACCTTAGGATCTAGCCCTCCTAGGTCCAGAGAGGGATCTCTCTATAGTGTCCAAAGTATATGTCTTTAGGGCTCAAAGGTTAAGATTTTAGGCTAGTTATAGGCACAAAGTTGGTTTTTTTGATTGTTTATGTTTGGTTGTTAGGAATCAGGAAAGAAGGGTCCACTATACGACAAGACTGAGCAAAGAGGGTTTTGGGCAAAGGTAGATGACTCAGAGAACATCAAGACCATTGGGCAATGGAGTCAGGAAAAGGTTTACTTTGCTGTTCAATGTGCAAGCTTTCAGTTGGGCTGGTCATCCAAAACAGTTGGATCTTTAGATTGAAGGGTGAGATGGAACATTAAGGGCTGAAGGTGAAAAGGGGAGGACCATCTGATTCTGTCTATAGATCAAGCCAGAGGTCATTTAACTCCAGGCTTGCTTGGACCTAATCAGAGGCAATACAAGGGAACTTAGAAAGGATTAATTGAGATGGAAGGATCCTAGTGAGGCAGAGACAGAGTCCTAAACCTCCCAGTGTTCTCAACTCATTCAACTAAATCCTACCAAGAACATCTAAACACAGATCCCATTAATTCATACATTAGTTAGTAGGAAATAACATCCACTACACTGGTTAAACCAATTGAAATCAATATTCAGATACACATATAAGCAGAAAACATAAAAGGCTGGGAGAGCAGCAACATAAGGTACCTAACAAGGGTAAATCTTATGCCAAATTTTTGATGCGAGCCTGAAGAAGCGAAATGAAATGAAATAAAACACAGAGATAAGGAAACATCACCGACAGCTTTAGATCAGAATCCAAAGAAATGTGCTTGTCATATTAAAAACAACACCAATCAAGTACAACTTTGCCCACAACTTGGACATTCATCTTGAATACATCTATCCCCTGCCTATCTTACAACTTCACACAGAACTGTATCTCAAGAGAAACTGCTTGCAATTCTCTGATAACTTATCAACAACTCTTACAATATTTTCCTGCTGCATTTTATAGCAGAAGGGGAGCTGAGGAGGTAGGTGTAGCACTAAATGAAACATTAAACTCTGAATAGAAGGAGAGGGCCAAAGCCTATCTTTACATTTAATTCCTGTCACTCTTTGATGGAAGAGTGATCTTCTTCAGATTCATTTTTACTCCAGACATGACTTTGATGCTTCTTGGCTACATTACTTTGTTGTACTTGTGGGGAAAAAACAAATGGTAAACAACTGCTGAGAAGTCTGCTTACATAAATGTTCTGGTTGTTTTGAACTGCTGTTAGGGTGGAAATTCCTTCAGGGACACGACGCATAATAAAAGCTGTATGGGCGCCCTGTACTTGACGAAGAAAAACATTCTTCTGATGAGTAAACCCTGATGTTACCTTTTACTTGTGCTTAGGACCTTCTGATCGATCCTCGGGGTCTTCAAACTGGTGCTTTGCCTCTTTAAACTGTAGATTTTAAGGCTCAAGATCTTCATTAGCGTGCCTTAATCTTCTTTGCTTTATACTGAAAGACTCTGCCACTTCATCTCTGCCTCTGACAGGTTAGCTCGAGCTTTTAATGGAGTCAGAAGGTTTTCAACAGAGTCTGAACCCTGTTCCTTTAATGAACGTCTTGTTTTCACCTTCCCGGGCCATTTTTCATAAATCCTGCCATTGAAGATGGTCTTCCTTGATCTCTCTGTCACTGTAACAGAGGCTGTGAATTATGGAGGTCCTTTATCATTTACAACCCTACAAAATACACAAACAAGTTAAGGAAATCATGAATGGGGTGGCGGATGATGTGGAGGCAGAGAAAGGTCGTGTAGACAACGATACGAAGGAAAAAACTGCAGAGAGAAAGGAGAAACGTGCTCTGGTGGATGGTGGCGGTTTGCAGAGCAAAAATACATGGAAAACGTTAAAAAACACGAAAAGAACCAAAATATGCGACGGAATGGGGGACTACGCGGAGAGTTCACGTGGAGATGACGTGGCGGAACCGGGCGATGGCGGAAAAGTCAGTGGCGGGCGAACAAATCTGGACCATCGATCGCGGTGAAGATCGATGGCGGAGGATGATGGACGGTGGGCCAAGACCTGTGCTATTGCGTGCGCCATTAGATTAACCATTGAGCACCTTCAGCGAGCGATAGCCGTCGGATGGCCCACTCCAGATCGGACGGTCCACGACAATTTCGCTGGGCATCCATGTCCGAAAAATAATACGCGATGGATGACGTTAACGAGCAGGGACAATGGTTTCGGAAACGTACAAGAGGATAAGTGTCAGGCGTTGAGTGGAATCGCTGGCCGTCGGGGAAAAACCGCCAGCCGCCCAAAGGCGGTGTGATGAAAACAGCGTGGGTTTTTGAACAGTTAAAGCGGGCGGGGACCACCATGGCAGGCGGACTATGCACCGTCAGATCTGTACAGATTGACGGCCGAGATCGCGCCCGACATGATTCGATTGCGGACCGTTAGATTTGGCTCTTTAAAAGGATGGCGGAGATGAACTGCGGGGGACCAAGGTGTACGGACACGAGGTTGTTGGGGCGACCCTTGCGGTGAATGACATCCGTTAGATTAAGCCTTTGCACATCCCGAGGAGTCAACTGCGGGGGTTACCATGGTTTGACCCTTCGGATAGAGAAAACCTCCGCAGGGGTAAGCGCTTTGGTCACGGCGCCGGGTTATATGGAGTGAAACAGGCGCGGGGCTGGAGGAGAAGGGGCTGAGGCCTATTATAAGGTTGGAAGTGGGTTTTTAACCCATTTTCAATGCATTTTGAGGCCCAAAGGGTAACGATAGGGAGATGGAGGGGGAATTTGGGGAAACAAAGGGTGTGGGGATTTTTAGAGGGGATTTAGGGGGTTAATAGGGAAATTAAAAGGGGAAAAGAAGGGTTTTAAAGGATTGATAGGGGACTTCGACAAAAGGGGAGTGAAAAGGGGAAAAATGTGGAACTGGCAGGGGACAGGGGGTAATAGTAGGTCTTTTGAGGGATGAACCAGCAGAGAGAAAATATATTAGGAAAAGCACTATGAGACTTCAAGGATGATGTGTTTTCGGAGGAAATACATTCCTTGAAGGCTCAACAACATTTTAGCCCCTTGTTTGCCTGTCAAAAATTTATGGGGGGCTAACAGATAGGGTGCTCTTTATGGAGACAAAGCTATTCCTTGATAACCCATGACCTTTCAAAACATTTTGGAATGCGTAATAATTAGAATCCTCCTTTTTCGCTCTAGTTATGGCTTTGGTATGCATGTGGGATGGGACCGCTCTTTAAAATGCGATCCCCCACTAAGCAATATGTTGCCTTTCTTCTTTCCAAACTTCATGGAAAAATTCGATTCGCATATAAGGTATATTCATCTTATGTATGTCATTCATTTTAGGGCCTTCGATGTAATATTTTCTTCCATCCCAATGAGACTCTCGCGGATGGGAGAATACCAGTCGGTGAGCGCTTTCACAAATATCACAAGCACTGAGCTTCCAAGCCTTGCCATAATGAGGACGAAGTGTAATTGTTGTCATTCCTTCCGTGTGTGCTAATTTGCATAGCAATAGTAAGGAGAGTATGAACGAGCAGGATCGAAATGATGTGTCCACTGAGTTGGGGTTGGCCTATGCTTTGTTGGACGCCTTTTAGGTTTACTTTCATCATCTATCATATCAAAGCCGAACATTAGATGGCAGTTTCGCAGCTGTGGCCTTGTTATTTAGCTTTAATTTATTTCCCTTGGTGTTGTGATGACATTAATGAGTGTATCATTCGTGGGATTGACCTGTATGAAACATTATAACATCAATTAGTTCACAGTTACCCTGTAGAGAATGATGACCTTGAATAATTTACATGAGCTTGGTGAATTATCAAAATATAATGCCTAAATGATCCATGATGAAATGGCTTCTAACAGATATACTTAATGCACATAGAAGTTTCCATTCGAGTGTATGCATGATGATCCTCCCACACATGGCATGGCTACGGGCGAAAGAATCTCGTCATGATGGTGAGAAGGTTCAATGACTACAGGCCGAGTCAAAACCCTAATGGCCAAGCGAGCAGGGGGACTTGAAATTTTAAATATACCCAAAATTTTGGGTGGTGTTGTAGCGGCTACAAGAGTGTCATATACCATCACCAAGACTGTAGGGGACAATTCCTTCGAGCTCAAAATTCCACCATTCCTTCGTTTGAACCCAATGTTCAACATGGATTTCCTTCGACCACACTTTCCACCGTTATTGGACACATTACAGAACAACTCATATCAAAAGATTTAAATCTATATTGCATGGAATATGCTGAAACTGATCGGATCATGGACACACAAATTAATAACACTCCCCAACAGACGATCCAACTATATCGAGTGGTCAAAGTAGGCCAATTCCTTCACTAGGGAAAGTGGTTCACCAGGGACCAGGTTCAATAGAAATTTCCTCACCTCATGGAGGCTCTGAACGTAATGGGACCATTGCTTCCTAAGGGGGGAGGACTAATCCAAGTGTATATTGGTGGACACCCACCTCTTCCACCTAGACAGTTTCAACATTTTCCTTGTTTGAAGCAGCATTTACTATTTTTAACAATTTTTCGGGTCTTGAACTTCCAAAGCATTTTTTACCCCTTAAATGACATTTTTTTGAGGTCTGTAGTAATCCATGGCCATTAGCTAGTTTATTTCCATTGTCTATAAGAATTTTTCAGTTCTTTGATATTAATGAAATGAAGTATTATTTATATTTCATCTCTGTATTTGTGGTTATATCTATATTCTGTTGCATTCCCTTTTAATTTCGGATCAAACAATTTTAAAAATTGTGACCACAATAAATTTGAATACAATCAGATCCTCACAATAGTGTAATGTTGCATAATATAAATAACATCATAGGACACTATGGATATGTGCCAAATACATTGGCATCTCCTGCATAAAACAAGTGTGAGAATCACCATAAAAAAATCTACCCAACGACATATATAAAATCTCCAAAGCAATCTCTACTCCAGCAGCATCAAATTTGATACACACTGAATCATGCTTTAGATCTACTCACTATTCAACCATTAACACTCATAGACTAAAGCATATACACTCTCCAATAGGTCTGAAGCATACACACCTTCTCTACAAACTTCTCACCCACATACACACATTATCAATAACCATAAAGCTCACAATACAGTAATATAAAACTTGTAGGAAAAAAATGAGCTTGGGGTTAGGATCAATAGGTACACAAATTGGACCAAATCAATCCACTAAGGCCACTACTAGTGCACTAAATGCATTCACATCATGAGAGGAAATTTTCAAACCGTTTGTAACTTTTTCAAACAATTCTGGAAGCCTGTAGTAATTTTCAAGTTAATTTCATTCCAAACAGTGCGAAGAATGCAAAGAAATTCTTGTGAAATGCCTTGGTCACATTGACACTGGATGAAATCAGTTAGAAAGTGCAGTAGCTCTCACAGGCCTATCTCAGTGCAACTGGTGTAGAAAATTCATGTAGATTCAATTGATCTTGTAATATAATAAAACAAAATACTTGAATCTACTCTACAAATTGTGGAAACCAATTACGTTCACATAATCACATGAAGAAGAAAGAGATAATTTCAATCGCACAACACAAAGATTTATTTGGGGAAAGCCTCAGCTAAAAACTCATTATTTGTATATTGCATAAGCCAAAGAATATGAAATAATATAATCCTTCTCTCAACCTTGAGATCTCTCTCCACTATGTATGATTGTCTCACACTACCAACATGTGCACAACATTCTCTTGTCACACCTTTCTCTCACAAGCTCCATGCACAAACTTGTGATTCATATTGCTTGGTCTCACCAACCCGTGCTCACCAAGATAGTGAGTAAATTTGTGCCTTCATTCCTCATTTTAAAGGCAATTCTAATGGTTAAAATTATTGAGTTATCTAATTAAGGAATGATTTATTTTAGGCCTTCTTCTGATTGCATGCACCACCTATACAATTTGGATGATTATACAACTGATAATATACTTCCCTTTAACTCCAATCTCAATTGGGTATTTCTCAGAACTGACATGCATGCATTATTTATGAGTGAATTATTAGTTATTTGATTGTTCACTGCATGTGAATTAAATATATATTTAATTCATTTTACCTCTCACTAGTTCTTCCATCAGTTAGAAATAGTTAAATGGATTTAAATCAAAATACATTAAGTTAATTAATTAAAACTCAAAATAAACTATAATTGAGCCCCCTAAAACTTCTAGAACAATCTACATGCCTCCCATTAGACTCTCAACTCCAATTAACTGAACTAACTAAGTATTCCTGACTTAGTTAACTCATACAAGTTGTCATGTGATGTGGAATTACAATTTAATTCTAATTTAATTAAGGTAAAATTAAATTAGAAGTATATTTTTGTTTCCAAAATTAAATTAGAAGAATCTTTTTGTTTTCATTTTCAATATTTCTTGTTGAAAATTTCAACAACTAAGACTTTTCAGTCGTTCTTATGAGCTTGTAAGGGAGCGACTGGGGAAGATCAAAGGTGAAAACCATAACCTCTCATCTTTTAACCTCTGCCACTTGTTGGCTGCTCTTCTCCAGCTCTTGTGGAAGCCTCCAAACCCTTTCCATGGCCTCTGACACATATGCAAGTGGATCAAACATGTCTCCCATGTGTCATTGCCAAATTTACCTTGAAGGCCAACAAACAAGGTTGGCACAAGTTACAACAAGTCCTCCACTCTCCGTCAATAAATAGGTCATCAGCTGCAACACATCTGATAGACCTGCAAACACTTCTATAGCACCATCATCAAGCCATCACATCACTACAAAAAGTCATCCTCATAAGCATAGTCATGAGGACCTACTGAAGACCTAGCTAGTGGACAAGTCAACTAGTGTGCCATCAACCATCACATGTAGAGCTAACCATCATCCACCAATGCCATCATACGATACCATGCCATCAAGTGTATCATCATGAATATGCCATCATCATAGGATCAATATCAATGCTCACACATACTGACACACATCAAATCCTCCATCAATCTACACCATCATGAGGTTGACATAGTGCATGACCTCATAAGCACAGAAATCAATGCCAACACAACAATACCATTGTCAATACAACTTGTTGAAACCATGCTAAAATGAATGGAATATATACATAAGTTAGGCTACAATTGGTTAACATCAATTCCAACATGTGCTAGCTATCATCATGAACTCAAGCAAACATCAACTAGCTGGATCCAAGCACATTTTTAACACTGGAAAAATGTACAGGAAGAAGACATTAGAAAATGTCAAGCAGAAGGTAAGATAAATATTGACAGGGAAGAAATACATTATAGGAGATAAAAATTTAAATTTTCCTAAGTTCAGAAGGAAAATTTGTTGGAACGTGCACAGGAAGCACTGACTCTGAGTGTGCATTGCGGCTTTTCCTTCGATAGCCGTGCGGTCCTGGGGATGCGGAATGTCACTATCCGAAACCACTTGGAGAAAGTGATTCTCACTCAACCTAACCAAGTACAGCTGCCTTTGAGCCACCTTGAGGCTTTAGTGCAGCACACAAAGGAATCATACCCCCACTCTTGTGTGACCATCCATCTTGGACCAAGATAGGGAGGGAAAATTTGAAAGTGGTCTATAAAATCCGGCCATGGGAAGAGAAATGGGAGACACATTGTTATGCTAGCCAAATTTCTCATCAGCAAACCAAATTGTGTTGTCCAACAACAAGAGGATTGGAAGGATTCAGTTGCCGGCCATCCAACACCTCAATCCAAGAGAGAAAATTTCACCACGTGTTCGTCAATCTACCATCCTTTGAGACGGAAGAGAGGCTTGCTGAAACTTGAGGGGAAGAGACCCGCTTGTCTTGGATATTGGAGCTTCATAGCTCGAAGGATCCACTACAAGATATTTAGCATTCTATCTTCTACTACTACCAACACCTAATAAATGGAGAAAGCTCTCCATTGTTGAGTTATTAGTATGTTTTCTCTATTGATCGTGTTTCTTGTGCATGTTGTTTTGTTTTTTGTTTCATTGTTTATGTAGCATGCTATGTTTCCATTTAACTTAGCTTATTACATGTTGAAATTGTTCCACTAAAGTTTGAAAAACCACTTTGACCTGTGACTTGCATGTAGGTAAGTAGCCTCCCTACTAAGTAGAGTGTATTTCATCCGCCCATGTGCCAAATACACTACCACAGGAATGGCGACTCCAATGAGTCCCCAACAATGTCCCCATGGATGCCAACAATTTCATCTCAATAAAAGCCCTTTCAATAAGAGTTTTGATGTGCCAAAGTAAATTGACCCCCTGCATATAAGAGGTTTGTTGAGACCTGGTTGAAGGGAAAATTTATGGGATCCATTGCCTTGTCTCTCTTTCAACATGATGGCTAGGAATAATCCTATGGTTCTGTCAGACTTCCTCTTCCACGTCTTCTATAGTGTGCCTATTCGAAATAACATCCACTGTTATAGCATCATTTTTCACCCTCAGGTGATTCATGATTGTCTTTATGGCTTTGGGCACCCATTCCCACAGACTTGAACAAAATTCATTAAAAAACAGTGTTAAAATTCCCATATGCGGGTATGCCCAGACTTTTCCGCGTGTATACGTGAGTCCATATGTACTTTTCCGCGTATGCCATTAAAATCATTAAAAAATATATAAAAATTCCCTATTTTCGGGCTGGGTTGATGGTTCCTCCAAAATGACTCATGACATCCGACACAACCTGCCAAAGCAGATAAAAAACATCACCAACCCATCAAAGATTGAAAAACAACCAGATATGTACAAAGCAAAACTACTATATACAAAAGCAACATGCCAGGCCGAAGCCTAGGCATAATACTTTTTCAAATAGAGCCCATTTCTGGGCTCCGGCAACTCGTTCCCTTCAAAATCAACCAAGGTATATGCTCCTTTCTTAAGGAATTTTTTGACGATAAAGGGGCCATACCACATAGACTTAAACTTTCCTGCCCCTAGGGCTTCTTTTTCTTAGGCATAGACCAAAACAAGGTCACCTTCCGAAAAAATCCTAGGCTTGACCGCCTTATCATACTGAACTTTAACTCGGTTTGGTAAATCTGGTGAAGTCCTCCCTTGTCCTTGCGAAGTTCTTTCTATGTGCATAATACATTTCGGCCATCATGTACCCCTTCTTACCTCATATATTAGGGGGCATCTGTTATAGCATCATTTTTCACCCTCATGTGATTCATGATTGTCTCTATGGCCTTGGGCACCCATTCCCACAGACTTGAACAAAATTCATAAAAAACAGTGTTAAAAATCCCATACGCGGGTATGCCCAGACTTTTCCGCGTGTATATGCGAGTCCACATGTACTTTGCCACGTATGCCATTAAAATCATTAAAAAATATATAAAAATTCCCTATTTTCGGGCTGGGTTGATGGTTACTCCAGTAGTTCAACCACCCCAGTACGTGGCCAACTATTTCCAACTGATTGAAACTACTTTGAGGGAGTATAAAAGCCCCTCATGTGCATGGTCTAAGGCAGAGAGAAATTTTATAGACATTATACTCTATTGGAACCCCAATTCAAGTCTGAATTCCCATGCCTCCTGCACTTTCCCAGATTTATACAGGAAACCCTTGTTTCCTGGATATGTTAATCCATTTATATGCCATCTCAAGTGCACAATTCTTGAAATTATCTTAGCGAGGCAAGGGCGGGACGGATCTGGACGACGGTTTGTTCGAAGATAGTGGAAGGATTCAGGTGATCTCTCCACTTTTACTACTGTACATGCTATTCGTAATAATGAAGAACCATCTTGTTCCTGAACTTGTGTGTTAATATCTATTTGCACGTGTGAAAAGATTATCATTTAAGCATTTATTATGGTTTATATAATGTTTCACATGGATTGCACTAACGTTTAGGAGAAGTATATGCTGTACAACTAGGTTTCCGTGCACATTCTTCCTTGTTTTCCAGGTTGAAGGAGGAAGAAGGGTTGCTAGGGGTTTGGACCCCGCGGGATCTACATCGAACGTAGGACTACGGGTGAGTTCTGCTATCGTTGTTATCTAGTTTTTTGCATTCAAGTATGGTTGTGTGTGAGTCCTTCTGAATAGCATGCCCTGCTCTGTGGAGGTTTTGACCCAACAAACCTCTAGGGTGTTTTTCCCCGAAACATCCACATAGCAAGCCATGGCTCGTCTCGTTTTTTCTTGAGCCCGAGTATGTGAGGAAGAAGGATGGGTGTCTTGTGCTGCAAAGGAGGCATTTCTGCCCCTTCTTCCACATTTGTGCTTTGTGCTTAATCTATTTTTAGCCATCAAATGCACTAAAGGTAGAGCTGGGATAAAGCCTGAGATAATATAATTGAATGTTATGAAAAGGGAGGTTGGTGAACACTAAACCTAGGTAAGCAACAAAAAAGATTAAACTCAGAGACTTGGGGGACGGTGAGGGAGTAAGGATGAAATGCAGCGTTATAAAAACCAAGGGAGAGTGCTAGATAAGGGAATTGTGAAGAGAAAGGGACGCTACAAAGAATTAAAAGGTGGTGGGGGGGTGGTAGGATACAAATTATGAAGAGTATAAGGCTTGAAAACTCTAATTGGTGGGAGAGCTACAAGACTATAAAATAGATCTTGAAAATTGCAACTAAAATTGATAAATTTTCTATGAAACCAACAAAAACCATAGCTACCTCGAGACTAGAGAGCTAAATCTCTCTCCAGTCCTGACAGCAATAGAGTAATCCATGTAGTTCCACTAATAATCCACAGACCTGAATTATGCTCGATAATAAGTACACCAATTCAAGGGTAGACTCTTCTAGCTAGGAACCCAAAGCATGACAACCAACAAATCAAATAACACAAAAATTCCTAATACAACACCATATAAAACATTAATAAGAGTGAATGAAAATACCATAGAATACTAATTTTCTCATAATAAGCCTTCGATGTAGCAACTTCCATGAGACAAGAGACCAATCTAAACTATCATTTTTAATCCTTAACTTATTCTGCCATTTCTTACCATAATTCTATCATTTTCCTGTCAAGTCCAAGACAGTCATGCTTGGAGCAAGTTTGAATGTTATCTCCTTGTTTGGTTGTACTTCTGGAGCATCTAACCAACCTCAAACAATTATGAAGCAAAATTCGCATACCCCCACCTCACGATCAACCACTTGTTCACACTATTGACTTCATACATCTCTCTAACTGGATGACATACAATGCCCCTCATTAAATTTTATGGCTTTCATACCTAGGGTGTAGATTTTAACCTTGCACAGAGGTTATCTGCAAAAAAACTCTTAAAACAGAAAGTAAACAATAGCGAGATAATAAAAAATAAAACAGATATACATAGAGATTTTCCCTAGATCCCAAAACCGGCTTGGTTTGTCATAATATTTCTTTCAGTGTTACAACACACACACACAGAGATTAGAACATAACCATATCTACAAAATACCATGGAAAGAAAACCATCATGGTTGAAACCATGTGCAATGGTGTTTATAACTCATGTCTAAATAGCATCATTGAGGAAAAAAAATTATTTATAATTTTATTAATAAAAGAAAATACAATATAATATTTTAAATTAAATCTTTTTATTATCTTTTTAATTTACTAATTTGTTATTATTATTATTAATTAAACACTTTATTTTACAGACACTACAAAATCTCCCAATACAACACTTCCCAAAACACACACACACACACGCACACACACACACACACATATATATATATAATTTAAAGTTATATATCCTATATAGATAATTTTAAAATATCAACTTACATTATATATTTATTCATAAATTTTAACTTGTATTTCCAATTTACACTATTTTATATAATTTTCTAAATTACTATCACTTAAATTTTGATATTTATATATTCTATGAGAGTATTTCTAAATTATTAACCATTTATCGTTATTTTTCCCCTAAATTTAATGGTTTAAAAATATATGTATTTACAATTTTCATCACTTTCTATTTAAACTCTAATATTTAAATTTCCTTAGCAATATATTTGATTTATGAATGAAAGCATTTGCTTCAAAATTATAAACAATGTGACAAATTAAGAATTACTTACATTTTAATTTTAATTTTAATTTTATATTCTTAATTGTTATTGATAAATTTTTAATTAATAAAGTATTATTTTAACAAAATCAAAAAATAATTTTAATTTAAATAGTTGCAATACTAACTTTTCTAGCCTTTTAAGATGTCAAAATTATAGTGAGCTGGGGAGGCTTTTCTCCAAGTTTTTTGAGTATAGGAATAAAATCTTAAATTAAATTAAATAACTCTTTTCTTTAGGTCTAATAGACCAAAGATTGGTCTCAGTGGATGTTAACCATCATCATCATCATAAAGAAAAGAAAAAAGTTGAATTTACAAAAAATTAAATTATTTATCTATTTTTAAGTAACATTTAGAAAGGCGAA
Organism: Pinus albicaulis; assembly: GCA_034641835.2. Classification (NCBI taxonomy): domain Eukaryota; kingdom Viridiplantae; phylum Streptophyta; class Pinopsida; order Pinales; family Pinaceae; genus Pinus; species Pinus albicaulis. The sequence continues at coordinate 70,657 of JAXQQM020084767.1, forward strand.
GGCATGAGGCTCCACGTGGTGGATGACTTCTATATTCCTTCCGTTCGAGATTTTAGGCGGTGGTCCTCCCACTCTTAGCAGTTAATACACATGAAAATTGCTGTCATAATCATCCGAAAATTGTCAGGGGGTTTAATGAAGGTAAGTTGGCAGCGGGAACTAGGTTATCATGAGCCTTCCCTCTTGAATAACTATAGCCAGTCCCAGCAGTGTTTATGCAGAAGTTCATTGTCACAAGAGTCCAATACAATGTTGGATTAGGCTCGTAGGTGACAGTGCAGGAGAAGAAATTGGTATGTCATGGAATTTTTGCCTTTCATCCTTCAACTTCACTTTCTGTTTCTGCCTCTGCATATCATGAATGGTAATCACCACGGTGTTTCAGTTTCTCTAGATTTCCAATGGGGTAATTCTGTATTTAATTACTTTTCTGGGTGGTATAGAGAAGAGGAGGTTCTTTGAAAATTGAACCGCATTTTCGAAGTCCTTCTCTTAGTTAAACCAATTTTGTTATTATACCTCTGTTTTTTCCTATGGTCTTCATCATCATCTTTGTAAGGATTGCTCTGACCTTTAAGTTCATCTTTGTAGTAATGATGGTTGGTAGGTGTCCCTACATGTTCAATGGTCTTAGCTTGATTTTCATAGGTTTCTTCTGGGTTGGTTCCTTTCTGTGAAATCTTTTTTATTTTCAGTATAGGGACGGTCGTAATCTCCTGGGGGTTAGCATTTCACAACAGTTTCTTCCACATCTTTTGAATTCTGTTTAGCATTAGTCTTCTGTCTTTGCCTGGTTGGAGATGGTTACTATTGATCAAATCCATTCCTTTTACCATTTTGCTGGGTGTGAAGCTGTAATGAGGAATATTAATGGGTATATGGTTCTTCATAGAAGGAGTAATGGCATCTTGTTTCTGCGTCATCCTGGTCAAGGGTATTTTCATCTAATTATGTGGTGGAACCGCCTTTGGCATTTCAACTGTTTTCTTCTTTGCAACACTCATATTTTCAACAGGTGTAATGTGGTTGAGTTAAATTACAATGTTGACTGTTATGTAATCCTATGCACAAACGCAAAGGCTCAGGGGATTTGGTCGAGTCTGAAGGTGACCTACACAGTTTTATTGGGGTAGATTACTGATTCATTTATAGACACAGGGTTTCTTTCCAGAATTAGGGACGCAAATATTTGTTTGCTCGTCATGGTTAAAGGGAAATATGGCAGGGCCAATCACCCTAGACAAAGCACTCAAGAAGCAGGACAGAGTCGAAGGGGAAGGAAGACAAATGAGCAAGTATTGCAGGATATAGCTAAGGTGTATGAATTTGGGAACTTGGTTCAAATTAGAAACAAAATTCATGGTTGAGAACGTCAAAATGATAGTGAGGATGAAGATATGGAAGAACATATTTCAAAAATGGATTTCATAACAGATCCAGGAAGCACCAGGGGTCGTGTATCCCTTTTTCAGCAATCAGTGAAGACATACTGGAAAATGAAATGCCTTCTTGCAAAGGAAATGGCTAGCAAGGAAGAAAAGGATATTAATTCTTCAATTATGTTTGAACTTCAACAAATGAAACAAGACATGCATGAGATGTTTAAAGATTAAATTCAGACAAATGACAGAATTGCAAAGATAAAGAGAAAACTTCAAAATATTCAATGCAGCGAACAACTACTAGGTACCACTGCCAAAGACCCAACACCTGTAGATTCTTCTGATGATATTTCTCCTTAGATGCTTAGTTTTTTTCTATGTTTTTGGCATATATTAGTATTATTATCTATTTTAGTTGCAAATATTATGGACATACTGAAGTAATCAAGGCTGTAAGTATAAGGAAAAGACAATTTAGGTTTTGGTCTACCTTTAACTCATTATGGTGGTCAACAGACCTGGTTTCCTTCGGCCAGGTTGAGGTCACTCTAAATGATACAATTTGTATGACAATTTTCCCTTTAAAAACATGAAAATAGAAAGGTACTACGAAATTTACAAAAAAACATTTAATTTTATTTTTATACATAAAACCAATTACTACTAGAATTACAATATAATTTTTTACAATAATATAATTTTTAAAGTTAAAAAAATGAGTAATCACTATATAATTCTTTTACAATAATATATAATTAAATTACATACTTTTAAGCAATATTTTATTTTAATTTTATATATGAAACTAATTACTATTATAATTATATCGATTGGGTCTTGGATAGACGTGGTAGGGTGTTATTTTAAGGCATTCCTTGATGTCAAGTCACTAGTTCAATTTGGGGTCATATATTGTACATGATAAAGCTGTACTTTTCCCAAGTTTTTAAAAAATGTGCACAGTGTCTTCGATAGACTTTTATTTGGTGCTATGTTAAAGCATTCTTTGATATGAAGTCACTGATTCTATTCCCCACCCAAATTAAAGTGATATATTGAACATGATAAAATATAATCTACCAAACTTACCAAAAAAAATCTACCATAATTAACAATATAATATTTTATATAATATAAATTTAAAATTAAAAAATTATTAATCACTATATAACATTTTACAATAATATATATTTTTTAAAATTATAACATAATAATTAATAACTAAATACATTTACACCCTTTTAAAAACAATGGTTAATTAGGGATCACTAAACTCAACTTCACAAAACACATATATAATGTTAGGCTTGGGCCCACTTAGAGTGATCGATAGTTTGTATGGGATATGAGTATATTGTAGTTTTATTTTTTTGGTGTTTTTTTGGTTAATCAGATTAAAATTTGATAGGGATATTTATTTTGAATTAAAAATATTCAAAATGATGATGTTACTGTATTAGTAAATTAGTAAATATATATTTTTTTAAGGAAAATATATATATATATATAGATATTTTTAAGGAAACCAAAAATTAAACCCCAACTCATTCCCAACTCATTTCTTTTCTACAGGACGATCCCAATGATATCAACTTTTTCCACTGCATTCATGGCTCACGTTGAATATATATATATATATATACATTAACTTGCTTCGGCAGTGGAACATTGGCTTAGAAAATGCGTCTTCCCAAGCATTCAAAATTCATATTACTTCAAATTGAATATTCAAATTCAAACACGATGTTGTCACCTCGGTGTTGGCAAGCATACTCTGGTTTTAATGTTCTCCAGTTGTATGCAAGTGAAAGTAACCCCACCGAAAAAAAAAATTGAAATATTTGTATGGGAAAGAATCATCAAAGGCCAAAGAAGCGATGCACTTGGATATAAGGGTAGTCAGTTTTTCAAATATGCGCTGTGATTCAAATTCTTCGATCAGTTTTAAATTAATATTAAATTGGAATGATAATTGGGATGATTATTTATTATGTTGTTTATGATTATATGAGTGATAGTGGATATATGAGTGACAATTAGTGGATGGTGTGGTAATTATAATGTAACAATTGGATTTGTTTTCAAAACTATTAAATTGGAATGATAATTGGGATGATTATTTATTATGTTGTTTATGATTATATGAGTGATAGTGGATATATGAGTGACCATTAGTGGATGGTGTGGTAATTATAATGTAACAGTTGGATTTGTTTTCAAAACTATTTTGTTTATTTTTGTTAAAAAGAAGATTATGTATTTTTTTTTTATTAGATTAACATATTAAAGTTAATCTGAAAAAAATGAATATGGTTTATTTTTGTTTGGAATAAAGAAATTGATTGTGAAATGTTTTCCATAAAGACGTATTCCAAGATTCTAGAGTAGTTAGGCAAAATCACTTAAGGATAGTTATTTTTTCCTCCAAGGATAAAATGAAAATTCCAATGAGGAAAAGAGGTTCTGTGACTTTGGAAGAAAAGCTAGAAGGCTTGAGGATGAGAGTAATTCCAGAGCTGGTTGAACTAGTGGAAACTCATCAATCTTGAATCTAGAAAGGAAGACTGGACTGGAGGTCTTGAGGTCTCAACTAGAATTACTGCTAGATAAGCCCTACTATGGTGCAGAGCACAGGGGGAGACGAGGACGTAATAACCTCTCTCAAGGTTGGGAGGATCGTCATTTTCATCATCAAAAGTTCTAAGTGAGATAAGTAATTGGTCTGAGTGAAAAGAAAGATTAAGAAAAATGACTTTGCAACTTTTTTTACTTAGACAGATGCTTCTGTAAATTTGATGTATATGTATACAAAAGTAGTAAATGACCTTTTATGCTTCTTATTAAAGATATTTATTTACAGGTATTATCAGAAAGATAGTAATTATATGAATATATCTAGATATGTAACAACATGGTAGAAATTTGCTAAATTCAGTCCTAACTCTGTACAAATATTATGCATATCGAAAGAGTAAAAATCTATTGTGTAGGGTAGACAGCTTAAGGAAATAAATAGGAAGATTATATGTGAAATTACATATATGTAAGGTAGAAGGGACTGTCGGTTAGTCCAGAGTGGACACTCCGGACAAAACCTGTTGTCTCTTCTTTCTGTTCATCCTATACTCGGACTAGGGATACCGTGGGTATCCCTGAACCTTGATGGTTTGGACATCGACCCTAGAAGCAATATAAATTTATATTACACTACTCGTAAAATAACATAATATTCTAGTTTCATAACTCCCATAAGATTTGCTTCTTGCGGAAGTGCTAATATCATAATTATGTAATTAGGAGAACATTCAAAACTACATTAATAGTAAAGAAAAAAATCATGTAGAATGAAAGATACATGTATTCATCTACAATTCATTTCCTTATTCCACAAGTCAAGCATTCGTTTAATTAAACCAACATATAAAACAGAATGTAAAGTCTGAATTGGAAAACACAGAAAGAATAAAATTCCAGTACCAGAATTAAATACTGCATAATAAAGAAGTAAGATCTGCACACAGTAGTTGTGCTATGAAGCCAGATATTTTCTAAATTTAAATACCAAATAAGTTTGAAATAAGACATATAAACGAAAGGAACCCGTGGAATTATATAATAAAATTAGTCTTAACATCTATTCGTGCTGAGAGACCTTCTCGGTCACAAAACAACTGTACAGCTAGAAAACATAATCAATCCGAAACAGGATCTGACTATAACTGTTAAGAAGTCCAAGTTGACATGGAGTATTCATGCTTGTAAGAAATATAAATATATAAATATGAAATTTTGAACAAAATGATTAAATTATTCCTTCTCCCAAATGTTCATAGCTTTTACACTGAAATTCTGAAATAAAGAGACAGAGCCATAAGGCCTTCGTAGCAAGAACAAGCTATAGCTACTCAGGGTTCAAACCTAGAATTTTCCCGGAAATTTTAACATCTATTTCAAATAACAAACCCAGGGACCGCGGTACCTATGCATCAAGGAATGTGGGTCATTACAAAGATAGAGCTGACATTGAGAGATAAACATGTTGCAGAATGGAGATAAGAGAACAAGGATTCATAGTTACCTGCAACACCAACAGTAAGAGGTTAACATTAGTAAACTAATAAAAGATGCGGTTACATCTAATAAAGGAAATTATGAAACCCTATGAGGAGGGTGATGTTACCTGGGTGAAAGACTAAAGAACACAGTAACCATAACCTGAAAACAGCAAGCAAAGCCACAAAAATTGGGGTTAAACCTTATGCGGAGATTGATAACCTTGAAAAGAAGCAATGGTGAATCTGTTAAAACCAGAAGATTACCTGTGCGAAGGTGCTGAGTCTTCCAAGCTAGAACCCTCAACGGCATGAAGGACTTGCTTCAGTTGAAGCCTGCACAACAAGAGTGACTAGTTTACATCTAGCAGATTCTAATCAACAATGAAGCTCAAAAGTGCGACAAGAAGGCTAGGCAAGCAGAAAAACCTGTGAAATCAAATAGAAGCTCCATAACATATCAATGGGAGCAGATGCAGGAAGAAATGAAAGACCAAAAACCATTAAACCATAGCAAATCATTTCCGAAGGATATCACGACCACCATAGATTACCTGTTGTAGAGATGAGGTGCCAAAGCATAGTTCTAGCCAGAGCAAGCCAGTAAGATGGTGACAATGGAGCATCGGCGGGCTCAAAGCCCCATAGCGCCGGAGTAGTAGACCACAGCCCGCAGAGAAAATGAGAAAATTCAGTTAGGGTTGTGGGTAGGTCGACCATCCTAACCCCGGGATAGATACATGACCACCGTCGATCATTGCAGAGATCTAACGGTGATAAATCCCGCAAGTGTCAATACAATCTCAGCAAAGTGGCAAGGAGATCGGGGGCAATTAAACACCTATACACTCAAATAAAATGCCTTTATCATCTAAGTACCATGGAAATAAACATAAATGGATTCTGTTGTATTCATTCATAAAGTAGGGATAAACCCTAAGATTATATGGTAGAGAATCGACCGAAATCTGGAGCTGTTAGATCTGAAGGCCAATAGTACTTTAACCATAAATTTGATTATGTATATGCATACCGACACGTCAATAGAATGTTATAATGCTTAGTTTTATTAACATATGATTGTGTAAGTTCATATGTGGTTGGAAAGTTTATAAACATGAAATATGTCAATGAATTTAAGCTGAATAAGGTTTTTATTTAATATAATGACATATGGTGTAACACAAGGTTAATGTAGTGTATAATTATTATGTCATGTAGTTTCAACAATAAGGATAAGGTAATATTTCTCTAGGCAAAGAGATGTATAAGGAGTAAAAATAAGTTATTATTTTTTTTAATCTAGGATATTACAATTGGTATCAGAGCAACGTTCATACACTAGGACCCAAATGAGTCACCTAAATAACAATCGCCGCGTGTAAATTGTGCACAAAAAGTAGAAAGGATATATGAGAAGGGGATCGACGCATCAAGTACCCAGGAATTCAGGGGAACCTCCATCCCAATCCAATCCTGAAATGAACAAGGAAATGTGGATACAACTGAGTGTAGATCACCACTAAAAGACCAGCAGATTACTGGAAGAACAACAGCACCAGATGAGTATATTGTTGAGTAAAGTGCAGAAGTTACATGAAAAAATGGTCCAGGTAAGAAGCGACAATGAAATATTGATGCAAGATCAGGAGAGGATTCTCAAAAGCCTCTCCGATAGATAGAATCAAGGAATAGTGCCACCTAGTCCTGAAAAAGACACTCGGGGAGAGAGTGATCAGCGACGACAAACTAATGATAGACCAGAAGGAAGTCATTTACAACAAAGCAATAAAAACATAAATTATAATGAAGCAGAATCTGACAATGTGTCTGAACAATAAGAAATAAAGAAACAAAAAGTGGAACTACAGGGTGAGTTCTGAAAAATCAAACCTCCTAATTTTCATGGAGAGGTTGAAGAGGTGGCTGAGGCTTCGCTAATTAATATGAACAAGTACTTTTAGGTGTATGAATATAGTAGCAACCTCAAAGTTCACTTGGCCATTTATCAGCTGAGGGAGAAAGCTACTTTATGGTGGGAGGAAGTCAAAAATGTCGAAGTATTGAAGAGCAGAACGTGACATGGGACGAGTTCCAGTAATATTGCTAGGATAAGTATTTAACAGAGCGTTTCTATGATGAAAAATATCGAGAATTCCATGATTTAAGACTGGGACAGATGACAATGGATGAATTCATAACTAAGTTCACATCATTATTAAGATATGTGCCTTACCTGAGGGATGAGAAGGCTAAGGTTCAATGATTTTTAAGAAGCTTACCTGCTCACATGAAATAAAAAATCAATTTTGTAAACGCGGAGACTATGGACAAGGCAATTTGAAAAGCATGGATTTGATATCATCAGTCCAAGGAAAAAGGAGAAACATGCAGTAACTAGCCGTTAAAGAGAGGATAGAAAAGTAATTCAAATTTTAAAAATTCCAGGTCTAGTACTTTTAAACATTCTGCAAGAACTTCAGTAAGTAACCAGTTTGGGAGAAATCACCAGAGGAGAAAATGGCCAACAAAGTAATGACCCACTGAAGCCTCTAGTAATCCAGAACATCGACAAACCCAGAAACCTCCCCTACAATGTTGGGGATGTGGTGAGGCACATTACTACAAGAATTTCCCTCATCGCGGAAGAGGAGCAACAACAACTAACCTGCAAGAGGCTTCTACGGTGGGGTATGTGGCTCGAAATATACCCAGAATTAATGCAGCTCTAGAAGACCGACAAGAAAATTACCAGCTGACAATGATAGAACATGAAGGTAAGTTATTTTCACAAAATGTTTCTATTTTGGTTTACCCTTGTGCGAGTTTATGTTATGTAAACCCCTTGGGCTTAAGTAAAAAAAAGTATAGCAACACAACCATAAATTTGAAAACCTATCCCAAGTACAACAATTCATAGGAGACAGAAAGTTAGACATAAGTTAAAACATTATTTGGAAATCCAAACCAACGATTAAGTTTCCAAATTGAATATTTCCCTTTAGGTTCCTATGACTATTATAAGAGTATGGAGTACATTTTGGATAAACATTGGTCTCGGTAGACTCTAAGGATAAATTATCATAGGAAGTTGAAGATGAGGCACAAAAAGAATTACGAGAATGAAACCCTCTACAATTATGCCTATCCTGAAGATGAATTGGTCATCACATCTGAAAATGATGTCATGTTGCCATCAAGTAGGATTTTTCTAACTCTGGGAGAAAACACCTATCTTTGGAAAATATACCCAAGTGTCTGGGAATTCTAAACAGATGTTTCAGAAGAAAGGTACAAGATTATCAAAGATATGATTTCACTCATATAGTGTGCTTAGACACAGCACAGTGTCAAAGAGAACCATACCTAATCTGAAGTAGATTTGAATGCCTCTCAGAAATAATGATAATAAATACCATGTAAACAACCTGTCTATAAATTAGAAAACAAATTAAGACTCTCCTTTCTGTAAACAAACAAATCTTTGAATAAATTCTCTTCATGATCAAAGTTTTCATCAATGACGTTTAAATGATCCCAATCCCTTTATATGTGAAAATTAACTACTATTTTTAAATATTAATCATGTAAAACCTTAAAGTGTATCAAATGTATCCAATATAATATCAAGACACTGAGAGTTCATACATGAAAATATCACATGAGTGAAATATCCCATAAAACAAAAACAATCTGTGGCTTTGCTATCATAGGATATAAATGAAAATTTTCATAGAGTAAACAATAACTCCCAATCCCAGTTTGAACCCTTCATTAGGTTAGGAAACCATCATACCTAAATAAGTTAAAATCTCAAGACGGGCCTAAAACTCACCATTTCAACCTCTTCCTCAGCATTTCAAAGTTACTGCATTCTCACCATGGCACCAAAATCAAGAAAAATTACAACCTATGAGCGCCTCTATATCCATATCCATCATATCCTTCACATCAAATATACCAATCATTTGCTCAAAATGATGTTGGCTCCCCAATCTAGGCCTCCATCCCTTTATTCTTCGGTTGCCAGAAACTTCCATGTAACTTGACCTTCGAGAAGTCTCAGAGTATTTCAAAGTATTTCCATTTGGTCGAGTATCATCTTTAGAATAGACTATTCACTTCTTGAAATTGGCCTCTGGTTGCTGCAGTTACGCCTCCAACACATGTTTGGTGGCACCCCTTGGCTCTAGGTTCACTAAAAAATTCTCGAAGCATCTCGGCCTTCAAAGACTTCAAAATATTCTTAAAATCCATTCAATTAGAAGGCTCAAAATGATGAAATTAGACTATTGGTTTCTTGAGAACTCAGAATGTGGCCCCTTTGGATAGGCCTTATTCTCAGAGGTGGCTCTGGGTGGCCTAGTGGCCCTTGGAACCTATTTTGAAGCCTTAATAAGACACTAAAGTCTATAGAAGCAGCAAGCCATCACCTTGGTTCCTTGTTGAAGCATCCAAAATGACTATTGGTTTCTGGGCCAAAGACTCTGGTTACTGGGGCCAGAGCCTTTTATTTCAGCACGGCTCGTGGCCCCTAGAAATTCTACGAAGGAAAATCACACTCGAAGTTCTATGATTGCTCTACAACCCTCACAGTAGGTACGCCAATGTCCAAAGTCGAATTTATTATTCACACTCCCAAGAATGGTTGAATAATGTATGATAAATAATCCTCTGAATCTTTAAATAATATCACCTAAAATGAACATTTATGGACCGTTAGATATTTCAGAAAAATTTTACATATAAACCAATCCTCCAATAACTCCACGCCAATCTAACTATAATATTTAAGCTTACACGGTTGGGTTAGTTGGGCACATGACACCCGAAAACCCGCGGTCTTCAAGTAACGGTTCTCTTTCTTGAGTTCTAAAATTTCCTCACTGGTTAAGATAAGTTTAACCTACAAGTGTGGAACCATTAAACGGGGGCAAATGCTTTCATCTTGTAAAAATTCACACGCGTGGCCATCTGTAAATGTTATTAGATAAGTATGAGAGATGTCGGACAGTATATACGACGCGCTTGGTCTCGGGGCTAAGGCCATATGGGGAGAGGTTGGCCCCTCCGTTCCCCTACATGCGATTTCTTTAAACCTTAACTGCATAACACGCAAAATATGTATGTTAAGAACCAAACCATAGGGGGAAGCATTAAAGGGAAAACATTGGCCAAAAACAAAGTGATGAATCATCGTTCAGGATGCCTAGTCATTAAATAAAAATTTGCTGTGGTTTGAGGACCTAAAGTGAAATCTTGGGTAAATAGTGTGTGCTTCAATTATAATACATTCAAACCCATTTGAAGTGGTAAAAACTACTTGTGCTTTTGTCCCCTCTGAAATTGTGCTCGAGGGAATCATGCAGGAATATTATGAGTATTCCGAGAATATTCCCTTGAATATTCATTTTTTATTTTCATGTAGACAAACCACAGTGTAATCATAAGTAGTTTATTGGAATTTTCAAATCCTTGATAACTTCTTCATATGGTGTCGGTTTTCAGAACTGTAGTTCCGTCGTAATCAAGAGAATAAGATCACATCCGGTCACTCGGGTTCAAAACACTTTCGAACACTTTGAAATTTGAGCTATCACTTAGGTCTTGATATGAATCAGTCACTCCTCCCCATTAGGAATCTTTTGGACCTAAAGTGATTATCTATTTAGTATAGCAAATTACAACACCCTCACCTTTCTAGTCTCACTTACACTTTTCCTTTCTTAGCTTAGCTCCTTTGAACCCTAACTGAAGGTAGTCCAACACTTTCAGCCTTTATGCTCTTGTCCTCCTGTCAAAAATTGTGTCTTCTATGAACTCATTCAAAAAAATTTACGTGAGAAATATTCAATGAAGGTAGCTAAACATCATCATCCTTGATCATTGATCAAAGTTGGCTCAAACAAACATAATTTTCCATCAGAAATGCACACATATTTGAAAATTTTCATGCTGATGAGTTTATGTCTTACTAAGTAGAAGTCAAGCTACTTCTTTCTCAGCCCTTTCATAGCATTTTTGTTATTGGTGAAAATCTTCTTCATGTGAAACTGTCTGTTCTCCCATCAATGATGGAATATTTGGTTCCATTTCCGCTAGTCTTTTATCCTCTTGCTTCAAATTCTTGGGATGCTTAGTTGGATGCAATGTCCAACATTGGGCAATTAAATGTCCCTTTTTCTAGCAATGTGTGCAAGTATTTGGCACATACCGATTCAAGTTTCCTTCACTTCCAATTTGTTCTTGTATGCCTTCATCCTCTTCCGTATTTTGAAACTTCTACATCGTTATACATATATTAGGAACAACTCTTTCTTCCTTTCATGCATGCGGATTTTCCATGCTTAACATAAACATAATCAACTTGACTATGTGAAGAATTATACCTCGCATGTTGCTTTGCATGTCCATATTTTTTACCTTCTTGAGATGAACTTGTAGGTTCAGCTTTCTTTTTGAAGACCAACATCGGTGTTCACGTCTTGATAACTTTCAACTCGCCATAAACTACAAGTATACAAACATCTTTATGCAACATAGGCTTCCAAACAATGAAATCTAACTTAAACAAACTTGACATGTTTGTGGTTTAGAACTTGCAACAAAGTTCTTTTGGAGTTGTCTCAAATGCCTTCATGGGATGCAGCCAAGTTTTCACCATAAGGTTGAATATAGCCTAGACTCTTAGCTTCTTGGAGCCTTTCCTCAACCAAAATAGGATCAATCATGCCTTGTAAATTTTACCTAAACCCTTTCCTTCATAGCCTAATTTTAACATCAACTTGGACCTATACCTCTGGTGTACTTTCAATGAACCTACACATCTTTCGATGAGGAATTTGAGAACAAATTTGAGTGATTACCTGCCTTCAAGCATGTGTTTGGTTATGGCCTCTTGTGATGGAGTTACCTCCATCTCATGAATTCTTGAAGAAGTCCTTCTTTCTCTTGCTTCATAGCAACCAATTTCTCATGAATTCTAGTGCTTTCTCTTCCATATTCATACATAATTTGCACCATATCCTTGAGGATGTAGAAGTCTTGCTTCATGTCTTCATCAAAGAGTCTTGTAAAAGGGATTTTGAAACATCACTTGGAAAAGTTGTCATCATTATGTAATTGATCAAACTGTAATAGTTCTGGCTTCCATCATTGACAGCTTCTTAACAATATGGTTGTAGGTCAGCTCTTCTGTGACTTGTATCTCTTCTTAATGAAGCCTTTTGCAAACAATCCCTCTTGTGCTTCAAGTGTTTCCTTGAGGTCCTTTGGGTAAGGAGAATTCTTTCAACCTTCTTCTTTCTTGTCCTCTTCTGGACTTAACTATCGATATCTCCCCTTCACCTCTAGCAAACTCAAACTTGTAAGCATTAATCAATTTACAAACAATTAAATTATTTGCATTGTTAAACACCTTTCAAGTCAAACAAGAAACCTATAATGCTCTATAAAGCATGAAAATTAGTGCTCTGATACCACGTCTGAAATGGGTGGGTAACTTGATATGCTATGGCTGTAAACACCTCTACTTAATTCCAGCAAATTGAATACTTGCTTATATTATTATTTATCTTTGAATTGAATTCTTAATTCGAGTGTATGTGTTTTTACTTGATTTAATGCTTTAGAAAATATAAATTAAACTTTTTTGCTGATATAGGCTTGTACACAACTTAACCATAAAGTGCAAAAAATAAGCATCAACACATAACAAAAAATTAAATAAAGGAGTTCACCCAGAATATATCGTGGGCTACGTCTCCTTGAGCCATTGTCAGGCGACTTGGCTCTTTGGGATTATGATAAAATTTTATTTTACAAGTAAAATAATAAACTACAATGGTTATTTGAGTAATGCCATTGGATTTAAGTCTATCATACCTACCAGAATAATGAAAATATCAGATGAACTTAGGCTTCCTTTGACTTGACCTCTTACATCGGTGCCCTTAAGCTTCCACGAGATTCTCTCTGGAAAAATCATAAGAAATAAATTTGTCCTTAAAACCTGCCCTATTATCTCTAGCATATATCATACATCCAAAATAGGCCAAGTCATTTTCTCAAAATAATTTATTATCCCAATCTGAGCCTCCTTGACTATTGGCCCTAAACAACATGGCTTCCCTATGGCTTCCTAACCCTTCAAAAAGTCTCAAATGGCTCTAAAATCCTTCCATTGGATTAAAAAATGTCAAAAATAGTCGGGAGCTATTCACTTACTAAATGGCCTCTGTTTTCACTCGGATTACACCTCAACACAGTGGCACCCTCGACTGCAGGTTCATTGAAAACTTCTGCGAAGCATATTGTATACAAGAAGTATTTAAAAACTTATAAAAATCCTCATTTGATTTAGAGAGCTCAAAATAGTCGAGAATAGACTATTAGTTTGTGAAGAATGGATACTTTAAGTACACTCTGGATAGGCCTCATTCTCTGTTAATACACGAGTAGCCCTTGGAACTTCTCACAGAAGCATATCGGCCTTCGAAATATCTGAATCTAAAAAACCTCACCATTGATTAATAATGCCATTGTCAAAATGAAATTTTCTGATAAGATCTCTAACTTCCTTCATTTTTATGTTGCGCTCACAGTGGCCCCTAAAACAGAGAAATAAAATCATGCTCGAAGTTCTATGATGGATCTTAAAAACTCGCAATGAGTTTAGAATGTCCAAAAGTCTAAATTTATATTCACACTCAATAATGTGAATAATGCTCAAGATAGAGCACCAAACAATTTTTCAGTAACCCACTAAACAACTCCACTAAAAAATGGAGCAAGTGCAGTCATTGCAGAATATTTTAGCGAATCTTCCATATAGAACGTGCCTCCGATAACTCCCATTAGGTTTTATTTGTAACATTTAAGTTTACAATCGGGGTGGTTAGGCCACATGCCACCCCAAACCCGCGGTCTTCACCACTGCTTGTAGCCAGGAACCAAGGCATAGAACACGATTGGATAAGTGTTAACCAGGTAATACAATGGGTCTAGCAGCAATCATAAATTACCGTGGACAAGTGAACGCCTTTGCGGGTAGGCGCGAGAGGTTACATATCGGCGCTTGGTCCCAGGGCTAAGGCCATATAGGGTGGGGTTGGCCCCTCACGTTCCCCCGCATGCGATTTCTTTAAACGCATACGTTAAATATAACGCGCATAAAATATGTATGTTAAGAACCAAAACATATGGGAAATAGTAAGGTGTGCATGCGCTTGGCAGTAGTTAGCACGGTGTTGATTCAGTGGCCAAACCAAAATTTTCATCCATGTTTAATTTTCGCATTAAGCGGCTCTGAAGTACAGCCATGTACCTATCAAATAGCCATTCAAACAAATCGATCAATAAAAATCAACACTTATCCTCTTGCAATTGGCTCGAAGGGAACATGCTACAAGATATTCCACAATCTCTTTTTTTTCAAAAAACCGGTCAACCCTAGTAAAATGTCAAGTATGGTTACTAGACTTTTCAAATGTGATAACTTCATACGGTGTCGGTTTTCTAATTGTTTACGGCGGCAGATTAGGAGAATGAGATCTATTGAATTCTTGGGTTCGACACACTTTCAAACAATTTTAGTTGAGCTATCACTTAGGTCTCGATACGAGATACGATCAATACCCGAGATGAGCGCACCGAGTTAACGAGAATTGAAAATGGAAACTACAAGAAATACTAGATAGAGTATATTCGACCAAGTGTATCCCGTTGGGAAACCGTCTTTGTTCGTAAGAAGAAGAATGGAACCATGCGAATGTGCATGGATTATGTAATCATCATTGAAAAGTCAAAATTAATAAAACCATATAGATGATACGTTAGGCCAAATTGAAGAATGTTGTATTTCAAAGATAGACTCAAGATCTGGATATCACCAAATCAAATTAAAGATGAAGACATTTACAAAGAAACCTTTTGGCCCACTCGATACGAGCATTCACAATTTAGTGGTATTGTTCCTGGTTTAGCAATCAAACTAACAACATTCATAAAGTTTGATGCATGTATATTCCTGCACCCTACAGACAGGTTAGTTATTATATTTATTGATGACATATTAATTTAATTAGAACCATGGAAGAGCACAGGAACACTTAAGAGAAGTGTTGAGTATTGAGAAACATGAGACAGCAACTAGTTAGTAATCAGGCTTTTCAGAAAGTACAATATTTAAGTCATGTCATTTCCGTTGAAGGCATAGCAGTAGATCCCGAGAAAATAAAGACTATCATAGAATGGAGAGTGCATTTAAGAATGTGGTAGATATATGTTCCTTTATGGTATTGATTTGGATATTATAGGTGTTTCATCAAGGATTTTCGAAATTTCTTTTCCTATTACATCTACGTAGCGAAAGGGGGAGGTGTTTCGTGGACAACGAATGTCGGGCTAGTTTCAAATTGTTGAAACACTATTTGAATGCTGCCCTTGTGTTGAGGGTAGCTGACCCAGCCCCAACAAGGAATTTGAAGTATGTCTTGATGCTTGTAAAGGAAGGAGTAGGAGTTATCTTGTCTCAAAGAAGGAAGGGTTATTTGCCTATGAGTCAAGATAACTAAAAGATCGTGAACAACAATAATTTGCTTATGATTTGGAGCTGCCGGTGGCAATGCATGCACTCAAGGTGTGGAGACACTATTTATTGGGAAATGAGTTCATATTTGAAGAAAAATAATAGTAGTTTAACCATCTATTTTAAACAATATGATTTAAATGCTCGCAGACAGGTGGAATGTGTTTTTAAGTAATTGATTTTGACATTCAACATGTTAAGGTCAGGAAAATCACGTGGTTGATGCCTTGAGAAGAAAACAACATTGCATGTATAGACTCTACTTTAATTAGGTATAATTCAATTTTGAGATCAGATAAAAAGAAGAAGGCGAGAAAGATCTGAATACCAGTCCTATGCAACGAAAAGAAGCATAAAAATAGGAAAAACAAGTTTAAAGGAAAGCTATATATTTTGAATCGAGATTAGTTTGAAAAGATAAATCTTGGATAGATATCAAGAGTAATTATTAAATTTCAAGGATGCCGAGAAAATCTTGCGACAACAATCATGAAATTTTATTTTTGGCCCGGTATCTTGAAAGAATATTGTTGAATATTTAAACAAGTGTCTGGAATGTCAAAAGGTTAAGGTGGAGCATCAACATCTAGTAGGATTATTGCAACCCATACATGTACTTGAATGAAATGGAGAATAATATCATTGATTTTATTACCTAGTCTATCAAGATAAAAAAAGGCATAATGATTCCACCAATGGTAGTAGTTGATAGATTGAGCAAGGCAACACACTTTATACCTTCTGATCCACTTATAAAATGGTGTGATTCTGAATGTTTTTCATAGAGAAAATAATTTAGGTTGCGACATCCCAAAAAATAGTCATCTCGAATGGGAACAAATTTCACTTCAGCCTTTGGAAGGCAACTGCTTACCCGATTGGATACACAAGTTAACTTAGTGCTGTATCATCCATAGACGGATGGACAAAAAATTAGAGTGAATCAAATTATTGTAGACATGTGGTGTATGTATGTAATGCAACAACCCACATAATGGGAGGATTACACCGCATCCAGAGGTCGCGTACAGCCAATGGTTACCAGGAATATCTTAAAATGGTCCAGCCCCAAGTATATACAGGAGAATGGTGTCGAACTCCAAATTAAATGGTATTCAGACAAAACTATGACGAAAGGATGACTTGAGATGAACTGATATGAATTCATACAAAGACTAAAAGCTCAATATGTGATGTTTATCTGGACAAAAGAAACCCTATGAGGAATTTGAAGTAGGTGACCATGTTTATGCTTGAGAATCAAATAAGAAAAGCACCTAAGGTGGACTTCATACAGTTGAAAAACCGAGTTCTATTTGCACTTTTCCAAATCTTGGAAAGAGTAGGACACAACTATCGATTAGCATTACCGATCACATACAAGTGCACAATGTGTTTTCTTTATCAATGCGAAATGATATGTGCATAATTCGAGGCATGTAATACATTGACAAAACATTCGAGGTAGTTCTTAGGGGACCTAATTGGTCTTTGCCATTTCATATATCAACTGATTCATCGACACTTTGCTATAGGAGCATCACTTGGACATAAAAGAGAAATTAAGCAATTATGCCATATATTTCATAAGCAAAAACTAAACACCAGCCAGTGAACTATCTTTGATACAGAGGAAGAAAGAAATGTTAGTTGCCATTATTGTCATTAATTTGACATTATATGAGTTATCAAGTATTCATCCACAGGATCATTCACCCATAAAATATTTAATGAACAAATAAATTACGAATGGAAGAATAAATAGATGGTTGTTATTGATACAAGAATTGAACATTAATGTACAAGATAGGCCGAGGTAAGGAGATAATCAAGTTAGAGAATTTCTATCAAGAATTCATTCACACAGTACGCTAAATCTGATATATGATAATTTTCAAGATGAACATCTATTTTCTATAAATGTCATGCATGGATTTAGAGATATAGTTTACTATTTATCATCAGCATCCTACCATCTCATTACACAAATCATGAAAAAAGATAATTAGAGAAAGTGCTAGATATAGTTTGGTCAATGGTGACCTATTTTATACGGAGTGATGATCTAATAATAAGAAAATTTGTTATTGGCAATGTTATTGATATTTTGAAAGCATGCCATTACGAGCCATGTGGTGGTATTTTCTGGTTTCATGAGACAACATACAAAGTGATGAAGCAGCTACTCTTGGTCGGCCATCTTCAAGGACTCCAAGGCCTATGTAAAGATATTTTATAGGTTGCCAAACCGTCGAGAATAATTATTAAGATGAAATGCCATTAAAGCCACAAGTACTGATTGAACCATTTGAAGCGTGGGTTCTCGATTTTGTGGGACTAATCAACCCTCCATCAAATGGAAAAGTTACATCCTGGTATGTAAAATTATATTCACTAAATTGGATGGAGGCAAAGCAATATGAAACATAAGATATTCTTGTATCTTTATGTTTGAAGAGATATTTGTAGAGTATGGAGTTTCGTGAAGATTTTAAGTGACAGGCACACAATTCACATCAATCGTGATGAAGATCTGAGGAGAAGTACAAATTAATATAGAAAATCAACATGCCATCCTCAGACAAATAGACAAGTGAATCAATAAACAAGTCTAGAACATCATGACAAAGATTGTAAAAATGAATAGAAAAGGACTAGTGCAGAAATTGAAGACATTATAAATTATAGGATAACATGGAAACACACAAATGGGTTCGGTCCATATCGGTTGGTGTATGGAAAATAAAATTTTCATACCACTTAAATTTCAAATACATACATTCAAGTTAGTAGCGAGTTAGGGATCGTTATTTGAGGCACAACAACAAAGTCAAGGAATTAAATCAAGTTTGGATGAGATACGACGGCGGTAGAGCACACATCTCTTGTGCAAGAACAAAATTAAATTGCATGATCGATTCATAAAAAATAAATTGTTTCAAAAGGAGATTGGACACATTGTTCGACTCAAGTTTAAATATTTCAAGGCAAAGTTTAAAACTCACGTTAAGCCCGGCCATATGAGATGGAAAAGCCTTTGACAATGGAAGTATAAAATAAAAACAATTGATGAAGCATCTATTTAATTTGTCATTAATGAACATAGGCATAAAGTTTACAATAAGCCTATAAATAAAGAGGACTTTATTAGAAAAAATTTCATGATCTTGATCTGGAGACAGTAAGGACAACATAAAAATAAACAAATTCAGATAATAATAATAATAATAATAATAAAAAGTTTAGTTGTGAAAATCAGAGAAATAGGCACAATACAAACTCAAATTCATATCAACCAACTTGTTTGGACAATATAGTCTACATTTTCAATTTATTTTACTTCGATATTATTTTTCTTGATTCACCCTCCTAGACATGTAAATTGAGGACAAGTCTTAACATCAACAGAGCGTGTAATAAAATTATGTAAATAGTTTGAGCGGTAAGATTGAAGAAGGAATCGAATTACAAGTAAAGGGACTGATACATCAGTATTAAGAACATAATATCTGAAAGATTTGATACATCAACGAAAATGTCAAATGAAGGGACTTGATACATCATTGAATATATAAAGAAGGAACTGAATGTAATTAAGAATATTATCCCGAAGGGACACATTATCATATGATAGAAGAGAATTTCCAGAAAACATTGTTGAAAGTCATGCCATAAGGGACTCGAAATAACAAAATGTCGGAGAGGACCTGAACTACATCAATATTGAAGAACATGAAGAAGGGACCTGAAATGTCAAAATTAGAGAAGCACAGAAGGACACAGAGAACAACATCATTTCTAAATCAATAATCAAAATTCAAAAGAAAAATAAGTCTCTACATTTCTACATATTAGGAAGAGCCATCGTTAAAAAAAGAAAATGTCGACCATAATGGGACATCCAAGTAATTTGAGGGAATACAAATGCAATTAGTAAGTATTTCTCTTAAAATTTCAATTTTTTTAAAAATATTCTAGAATTGTTAAAAACTAATTTAGTGATTATGCATATTCTACACATTTCATCACCTACATTTCTACCTTCATATCCTACTGATTACATTCCTATTCTATCCCATATCCTAACCATTTAATAAAAATTACATAAACCATATTCCTTATCCATACCACATTAACGCGACTTTTAACAACATGAAGATCCATAACCAAAATGCTCAATTTTTGAACCCTTGTTGGACCTAAGAAGAAACAAAAGGATTGATTTCAATATAAATATTTAATTTTAAAATATGACCATTTCATTAGTCATTTTGAAAAAATAAATAAAAGATCAAAACCTAAGTTTAAATCCTTATGATAGTGCAATATACAAATGCAAAACTGCAAAATAAAGGTACAAACTATAGTATTAAGATTGCAATCATATATGATTACAAGCTAAGGTAATAAGTAAATGCAATCATAATACAAAATAAAGAAATGAAATTGCAATCAACTAACCTAAGTATTAAATGATGCTATGGAATGGAAATCTGATCTTCGTGTGTCATGCAATGGGATGGATGGAAACATGATAGTGATTCATGTACAATGGTTGAGCGAATACGATGGTGCATTTTTGATGGGGCATAATGCGTTTTGATGGAGAGAGGGAATGCGGTATAAATTGATTAGCATATGACATGGCAAATGTAAGGTGGACATCAACAATACGATGATAAGGACACAGATGGTAGGATAGTACGATTATTGGAGCTAGCACACCAAGTCGGTCGGAGAAAAGGTAAAGCCTGGGCATCAGTCAAACGGTCGACGAATGAGTAAAAAATTTAAAAATGCAATTATTACGAAAATGCTATAAAGCTAGTAGAGAACCTCCGCCATTCCTAAGACCTTAGACCAGTGAAAAATGATGTGTTCTTCTATCACCAGCCCTTTCACCGAGCTCGGTGAGAGAAAGGAATATCGTGTAATCAAAACACATCCAACAATGAAAAAAAAATTGACAAAAGGAGGAAAACGAGGGAAGAGTTAAGAAGAATAAGGAAAGTTAAACACAACAAAGTGATCGAAGATATAGCAATAAGAAGGAAAAAGAGAATAAGAGAGAGTTGAATGATATTGCATTGTGAAATCCCTTGATTATGTCAATCAACCTGATATCGAGGTGTAAAGTCAGTGAAGCACAAGGTAAAACCAAACCAGATTTTTCTTTTTTAAAACAAAGTGTTATGTAAATTAAATCTCAGGATTGTTAATTCTTATGAGTTATAAATAGAAATGCCACATACACTCTTTAACTTGTCATTACCATATGATATGTCAACGCCACCATTCACAAACACTCATACAGTCGGCCACAAATCATTCGTTGATTTAATGAGTGAATATTTGAGATATCAGAATTTCCCCAATAGAATCGTATTTACTTGAAACACAAATGAGTCAAAATAAAGAGAAATCACGAAGATCACTACAGACGAGGTAAACTCGGTAATTTCTTCATGTGTGGTTGCATATACGGTCTTCAATTTGATTTGAATACAAGCAGAGAGAATGGAGTGGTGATTTGAAACACAGGTAACCTAAAATTTTATTTACATAGTTTGTGTAACAAATTCATTCTAACATTTAATATATGATCAAAGAGAAAATTTAAATCAAGATTTATGGTGGACTTTTGGTTTAAAGGTAGTAGAAAACAACAGTCAAAATGTTTTTGTATGAAGAAAATTTTTTGTGATTTAGAAGACATAATGAACTCCTTTTACTCGATTTTGATGAAACAATGAACCATTTTCAATTTTCTTTTTGATGAGCTTATATTGAATATGTAATTCTTTTGTAGAAGAGGGATTTTATGTGAGATTGAAGGATTAAAAATTTTGTCGTATAAAAAATTTAGTAATTGTTTTTACACGATCGACAAAATATGATAATACAATTAGAAATGGAAGGATTTATTTATTTATTTTTGATAAGAAAGAGGATCAAATAAGAAAGTAGATTAATAAAACATATTTTTTATGTTTTTATAATGTTTTCTACATTAAATCATTGTGTTTTTAGAAGTAGTAAGTTCACTTCTTTCAAGAAAACGGAGGATTGGTTTTCACTTACTTGTCAAAGGCATAAAAAAATTAAGATTCAGTATGATATATCTATCAATAGAGATCTAGTACATAGTTTTTTGTTTTGAAAAATGAGGTTGATGATAGTAAGAGGGGTATACTAAATGGTTTTAGAAAACATAGCATCAGATGACCTAAAATTTTAGTTGAACAATGGGGTAAAAGGCACAATAGAAAAACTTTACCAATTAGATTAAATGAGGTTTCCTTGAGAAGTTCAAGGGGATAATGAAGATATTACAAGGGAATTCATAAATAAATACAAACAAGATAAAAATATGGTGGAATTTTAATCATTCCCTTAACTCCGAATCAATTTCTCAAGCCCTAGAGTTGCCATTATTAGGATAACATTATCACAAGGATTTTATTTAAAGATGAGATGGACATGAAAAAAGCAGGAAAGGGATCTTCTAGTGAAAAAGATATTTAAGAATGATTCGATAGACAAGTTGGGGTAGTAATAGATGTCAAAATTCTTCCTCTTGTGATAGTAGACACATCATAGTGCTATACCACATGCAGTTGCTACGCTTATCAAGGGAACATAATAATCGAACTTTCCTACTTTTTTCTATAGAAACGATGAGATAATTGAAAATCGCTGATGCGACAAATACAAGGAGGCCCAAATTCATCATCAAGGGCTCATTAAAATCCTTGTTGATTATCAATTGAGAATTGAAATTCATGATTTAGAGATTTCATAATTCAGAATCGAGTTTGTAGAACCGGCCATAGAAGAAAAGCTTCAGACAATGCGGAAACAAGAATTATAGTGAATTCACCTCTATGTCAAAGAACAAGATATAAACAGAACGACAGATGTGATATAAAGAGAGACACCATTCTGAAAATTCTAGGAAACAAAGAAGGGAAGAATTCAATAGATATAAGCAACAAGGAAAGAGAGAATCGAAGTGAAAATCATTGAGACATCTCCCTTGACTCAAACAAGCTAATGAAATTCTTGAAAGATAGCGATGAGGAGGTTTATGAAAACCCGGTGAAGAGATTGAGTCTACTTGATTGCCAAACACAAGGAGAAAAATACAAAACATGTGAATCAAAATTGACACAATCAATATGGAAGTCATAATTCTCAGGAAGACATACGAAGAATGAAACATATAAGACAAATATTGAAAAATTGACAGTTAAAAAAAAAGATAGAAACTGAATGAAGAAATTAGAAGAGCCGCTAAAATAATAATCTTCTTACACCATGCAAAAACATTGGATGGCTTAAGGAAAAATTATTGAAGATCAAATATGAAAGCGAGAAGGTCAAAGCGTCAATCTACAAAGAGGAAAAATACAAAAATATGTAGACTTTATTTTTCATGCGTATAATAAGGAAACTGATCAGAATCTACGGGATCAGCATCGAGAACTTATGAGGTCCTAAAGGAAGAAAGCAAGCACGGAGACATGCTTGAGAACATTAACAGAGATAAACTCTCATTTTTTATCTCTTTTTTTTTTTTTTTTTTTTTGAAAATACACTTTATTTTCCATACTATTCATAAATACTCCATCATATTCACCCTATTTTCCCAATAAATGCATATCTGAGTATTTAAATTAAGTTTTTCAATTCTTAGAAGTTTTATAAAAATTGAATTTTAAGTGCAGCCCTGAATGATGAAAATTCTATTAGCCTCATGATTTGCCTATTTTTAGGACACTTGGGAATGAGTTGGATACATTTCTAGGAAGCTTGGGAACTAAGATTAAATGTACATTTTGGTTTAGTTAAGCAGGAGCTTTATGAGACTTCCGATCAAGGTGGTCAAACACTGAAAGCGATTGTTATGGAAGATCAGAACTAAGTCAAATTCTTCTTAAGGATTTTCCAGGTACTGGTGGATAGGCTCAACCTGATTGGATAGGATAAGGATAGCCATATATATAAGAGACATTTTATATGATTTTTGTTCCATATTTTATCTATTTAAGCCTAAGACTTTGAAGGCATTCATATGTAGAAATTGTGTAACTTAAATTTTATATTTAAAGAGACTTTGGAGAGTTAATTGAAGAACTGTTCTATTTCATTTGCTATTTTTATATGGTGAATGCTTGAATGAAGTTTTAATAGCTTAAATCACTTTCGGTGTTCGAGGAAAAGGTGGGAGCTGAGCTAAGTGCATTTCTAGTTATTTTTAGCTACGGTTCAGAACTACTTTGTTTAATGCTTAATTTTTTAATTAGATATATGCTGATGTTTTATGAGTCTTAGATGAATCTAATTCTCATTATTACGCATATGAAAGGACAATCCAATGTTTAATTTAAACATTCTTTCCTATCGTTAAGATCTGAGCTAGAATTCATCTTTCTTTGCTTTTATTAGCACTGAAAATTCTATTTTTCTAACGATAATATTATTGATGGAGTAATGTATATGGGAGATAACCTTTATCTCTTGATTAAGAGCCTCTTGATTATTTGTCATGCATCTCAAATCTAATGTTCATTATTAGTTTTTGGTTTTCTAATTCATGAATTAATTTGTAGAAGGATAAAAAAGTCTCTTAAGTTAGGAGATTCTTATATTTTGTTGATTACCTGATGAATTTAGAAATTATTTAGCTTAGATTTATATTTGTAATATGGATTTCATAATCATTAATAAATCATCTTCTAAACTTGATCATAAGTAGAAACCATATATCTTGGGGATTATTCTAAGTCCTACTAGCACAGATTGATAATAAATACTTGTGTTTGTTGACCCATTAAGAAGCAACCCAACCGGTAGGAATAGATTGTATACAATCTAAAAATGAATGAATTTTATTATTATTAGCTTAAGTCCTTGAATGCGGGTGGAACAGATGACGAATTTGTAAGTAGAACCTCGATGTATTCTCGATTAGAGAGAAATCACGCTGCAGAAGGCCGCCCACATTTGAGTACACATGGGAAGACAAATGATTTGCGTGCGAGGCATACCAGAACTATTGAGTCCTCAGGAATATAACACCGAGGACGGTGTTTACTTCAGGGGAAAGATATAACAATTGGATTTGTTTCCAAACCTATTTATTTATTTTATTAAAGAAGATTATGAATTTTACCTTTATGAGATAACATGTAAAAGTTAATCTAAAAATGAACATGGTTATTTCTATTTGAATGAGTAATTAATTAAGAATATTTCCAAGGACAATAATCAATTAAGATTCTAGAGTAGTTACAAAAGCGATTAAGGACAATTACCTTTTCCCTTTGAGGATAAAAGAAAGAAAATCCCGATGAGGAAAATGGAGTTCTATGACTTTGGAGAAAATCTAAAAGCAGAAGAGAGTAATTTCGGAAAGATGGATCGAACGGTGAGCTATCAATCACAGACTCTGGAAAGGCCAGGACAGAGGCCTTGTAAGTCTCCAGCAGTCTTTCACTGGAAATCGCCCTACTTTGGTGTAGAGCACGGGGAAGACGAGGACGCCGCCTCTCGGGAGTTAGGAGGAATCATCATTTTCATCATCAAAAGTTCGTGGAATATGTATAGTAAAATCAAAAGAAAAGATTAAGAAAAGCGATTATGAAAATTTATTTACTTAGACGAATGCTTAAATAAATTTGATATTTATGTATAAAAAAGTAGTAAATAAATATTTTTATGCTTCTTATCAAAGATAATGTTATTTGCGAGTATTATCGGAAAGTTAGTGACTATGTGAATATATATAGATATGTAGCACAATATGGTAGCAATTTGCTAAATCTAGGTCTCTTATATATTATGTGTATATCGAAAGAGTAAACTCTACTATGTAGGGTACACAATTTGAAATAAAATAGAATATTATAAATTATAGATATGTAAAAGATAGAAGGAAGCGTCGGTTAGTCAGTGGACACTCAGGACGAACCTGTGTCTCTTCTTTATGTTCATCCTATACTTGGACTACGGATACCAGGTATCCTAAACCTTGATGGTTTGGACATCGACCTAGAGACGGTAGAAATTTATATTGCATACTAAAAAAATAGCATAATGTTTCGGTTACTTAACTCCATAAGATTTTCTTCTAGTAGAAGTGCTAATATCATAATTATGTAACTAGGGAGAACATTCCAAAACTACATTAAGCGATTAAAGAACAAAATCATGTAGAATGAAAGATACATGTATTCATCAATCAAACTCCTTATTCCTATATTCAAGCATTGTTTAGTTAAAACTAGTATATAACTTTATAATGTAAAAGTTAAAATTAAAAACACGAGAGAGAATAATAATATTCAGTACTAGAAATTAAAGGCACATACTAAAGTAATATTTGTACAGTGGTTGTATTTATCAAACCATATTTTCTAGTTAAAATGCAAAAGTCTAAAATAGACATAGCCATTACAACCATCGCATTATATAATAAATATCAGTCTTAACATATATTCATCTTGAGAGACCTTCTCGATCACAAACAAATTATGCGTCTAGAAAACATAATCAAGTCGAAACGAGGATACGGCTATAGCTATTCCAAAGAAGTCAGAGTCGACACGAATTATTCATCTTGTAAAAATAAAATATATAAATATAGAATTTGAAAAATGATTAAATTAATTCCATCTCAATAGTTCATAGCCTAGTATACAACGAAATTAAATAAAGATGGAGCCATAAAGACCTCAAGTAGCAAGAACAAGCTATAGCTACTCGGGAGTTCAAACCTAGAATTTTCTGAAATTTTAACATCTATTTCAAAATATATGACCAGGGACCGTGGTACCTATGCATCAAGGAATTTTAGGCCATTACAAAGCCAGAGGCTGACATCAGAGATTAACATTTTGCGTGTGGAGATAAGAGAACGGGGATTCGTAGTTACTGCAACACCAACAACAAAGAGGTTAACATTAGTAAACTAATAAAATGTATACATCTAATAAAGTAAATTATAATTATAAGGAGGATGATGTTACTAAGGTAAAATCTTGAAGAAAATAGTAACCATAACGCAACCTTAGAAAAAAACCACAACAATTGGGGTTAAACCTTGTCTGAAGATTATAACCTTGAAAAGAAGAAATGGTGAATATGTTAGACACAGAGTACATGTGGCGCTAAATCTTTAAAATTTGAACCTAAATACATGATGATGCAAAACTACCTTTGAAACGTGCATATGAAGTAAGCGAGTTTACATCTATGAGTGCAATCAACAATTAAGCTTAGTTGTGTGACAAGAAGGCTAAGCAAGAAAAAATATCGTGAAATCAAATAAAAGATCATAACATATCCATATCAAGTGAATCTGAGGAAACATGTAATGTAGACAAGCGTAATCGTTAAAATCATAGAAAAGCATTAGAGATATACGACGCTACTAGAAGATGCATTTTATGAATGGCCCTTAAAGTATAGTTCTAGCGATGGCTGGTAAGATGGTAATAATAGACATCGATGGAAGCGGAAACGCAGGCGGTGGAGCATCAAACCAAAGTTGCGGAGAAAATAGGCAAAATCAGTTAGGAGTTGTGGGGTTTTCTGTTCCAGGGCAAATCCATGACCTCTTGATGTACAGTCAGCAGTCTCTTATATTGTCGCCTAATCTGACAAAGTAAAAACAGAGAATGAGAACAGATAAAACACTTCATATAAATAATTCATTTATCATCTAAGTACCATGGCAATCAACATAAATGGATTATGTCATGTCATTCAAGTAGGGATAAACCATAAGATTATATGGTAGAAATCGTAGAAATCTAGAGTTGTCACATCTAAAGACTAATAGTACTTTTAATCATAAATATAATTATGTATATGCATATTGACACATCAATAGAATGTTATAATGCTTAGTTTGATTAACATATGATTGCGTAAGTTTATATGTGGTCAGAAAGTTTATAAACATGGTATTTGTGTCGATAATTCAGTAGACTAAGGTTTGGATTTAATATAATGACATATAGTATAACACGGGAGTTAATGTAGTGTATAATTATTATGTCATGTAGTTTTAAAAGGATAAGGTTGTATTTCTCTGAAATAGAGATGTATAAGGAGTAATGTTTTTTATTTTTTTTCTAGGATGTTACATATATTATAAATGATATGAAGTAGTTTCTTTTAGTCATAATGAATTATTTTGAGTTTTTAAGTGTCGGAAAGGGATAAGATCAAGATGAAAAAATTGGTCATTTTGGGAAAGTAAAAGTGATCAACTATAGTAACTTTAACAATATATATGAATAACTCGCTAACTTGTGCAAAAAATATTTTCTAAAATGAATCTAATTAGTTATAAAATGATGAAAAATAAAGCTCTTTCTTTCATGGTCTAAAGCTTATACTACTAAAAATTAATACATTATTATTTTAACATTTTACTATAAAAATATTGTACAATTAATGAATCAAGAAAGTAGAAAAAGTGTTTCTTTTGATATGCTGTATAAAAATCTAACAATATACATTATTTCTAAACCATATTGTCAGTAGTTGTTTCCAAACACATTTACTAAAACCTACATAAATTAAAAAAATCTCATCTCTTAAGCATTAATTTAAAAAAAATCGATATAAAAATAGCTTTCTATATTAAAAAAATATATCATCTAATATTTATAATTTTGAAGATTAAAAAATTAAATATTTTTAGTTTTTTAATAAATTATTTATTTATTAAAAAATAAAATAGAATAAAAAATAAATACTATGATTTGAAATACTTGTAATGATTTTATATTTATTTTCATTTGCAAATTATGTTATTATTATTAAAAATATTTAACTTTTATTATTCAAATTATAAAAAATTGAATACTTTTTATTTTAATAAATAATATTTATATTCTATTTATACATTTATATTGAAGCTCGATCATTAGCTTTACCTAAAATTATTCGAGAAAATTAGAACATGTTATTTTAATAACAAAAGTGATTAACAATTACTTCACAAATACTAGCTAACCCTAAACACTCAAAATATTTATTATTAAAATGTAAAATCTAACAAAAAAAATATATATATAGATTAAAGGAATAAGTATCTTTTATGCAATTAGCTATTTATTTATTAGAGAAAAACAAAAAAATTGATAAAATATGTAAGTCCTTTCTTTACAATGCATCTTATCAATAATACAAAAAATATTTTTTAAAAATGAAACATATTATTATTTAAAAGTGTTAAGAAATTGAACCTATGATTGTTTTAATAACAAAAGTGAATTAATAATCATGTTGACAAATAAAGCTAACCCTAAACACTCAAAATATTTATTGTTAAAATGTAAATCTAACCCAAAAAAATAGATATAAAAATTAAAATAACTATCTTTTATCTTAATAAACTATTTATTTATTAGAAAAACAAAAAAAATGATAAGAATTGAAGATAACTAATAGAAATTCACTTTCATTTACATTTATATCTTATCATTATTTAAAAATATTTTTATTATAAAATAGAGAGATATTATGATTAAAAATATATTATTATTAAAATTATTTAGAGAGAATTGAACCCATGGTGTTTTAATAACAAAAATTATACATTGACTTAAAAAAAAATATAGCTAACCCTAAACATACTAAAATATTTATTATTAAAATGTAAAATATAATAAAAAAAATATAAAATTAAAAGATAAGTATAATTTTATCTTAATAAACTATTTATTTATTAGAGAAAAACATAAAAGAAATTAATAAATTAGAAATATGTGAAATTCAATTTCATTTACATTATATCTTATCATTGTTTAAAAATATTTTTTAAAAGATAGACATATTATTATAAAAGTATTGAAAATTGAACCCATGATTTTTTAATAACAAAAATTTTTATCAATAGAATTTAACGATATGAATAAAGCTAACCCTAAACACTCAAAATTTAGCAGATCTAATAGAACAATCCATGGTATGACAAAATTTACAGGTACAGGGAAGCGATCGAGAGACGCTCCTAATGAAATCATTATGTTGCAAAATATCAATATATAAAAAAATGTCACGAAGGGAAGAAAAATATCATATATTAATAAAAGATATGATTATCTTCTCCATATACAAGTCACGCCCAAAACATTCGGCAGAATGTTCTGTCAATAAAAACAAATATATGCATTCATCATAGAAAACTAGGACAAATACCTTAAGAAGTTGTATGACTCTCAGGACACTATGGGCACCACCTTAATCACTCCAATTGAAAGTTATTCTCTTGATAGCAAATTAGATACCAATACTATCAATAAGCTACCGCTAATGGGAAAGCTAAAGATATTAGCAAGAAATCTAGCTAAGATCTTAAAAGTAGGTATCATCCTCATTCCTTATCTACAAACTATAATTCCTTTGTAATGCATAGCTTCCTACGACTTTGGACGCAAACATTATTATGACTATATTTCATCAGGGACAAGAGTGTTCAGTGCTCACAAGACCATTATGGTTAGCCTTATCACAGGAAAGGTTCTTAAGGCTCATTTTGGAGAAGAAACTTAACCTTTGGCTTAAATCCGGAGGAAAAAGCTAAAGGACAAGATTGTTTAGGAGACATCAATTGACTATAGACCATCTGATGCTCTTAGAATCATTAGAATGTACATATGTTAAAACAGATCTCTTTTGTTCTTTTAATGGACTTTAGAAACGATTTAACCTTTGTTCTCTAGATAGCTTTGGAGAGACTTAAAAGGATATGAATCCATCTCCAGTTGAGGATTTTTGTGATTTGTCTCATAGATCGTCACATAAACTTATTCATACTTGAGGAGTGAATCTAAAAACATTATTTTAATATCGAGAATTAAGCAAGGGTGTCCCTATCTGCCTGTACATATACATTGATAAACGAGTGTCTATGGAATATGCGGGGTGGAAGGGCGAGCTTGTTGGTGTTCTCTGTCCTCTTCCTCCTCTCTCTTGATAATCGTTCTTTCTACAAAAATCCATGACGAACTTGACAAACAACGCAAATTCTTATGACTACTGCTCCAAGATGGGTATGAAAATTAATACTGACAAGACTAAGCCATGATAATTAAATCCAAAAGATCACCAACAGTAGTTTCGTGTATAATAAACTAGTTCTTGGTAGTTTCTTCTTATAAATATTTAGGAAGCTGAATTCCCTCATTATCTCAATGATTATAGCATTGAAAAGGATTATTGGGGCTAGAAAGCTTCATTATAAGCTTGAAAACAATTGTAAGTCGGTCGATCTTTACATTTGGAGTAAAAATAGGTTCCTATTTGAGACCCTTGTCACCCTATTGTCTTATACAAATGTGAAGTTTGGGGTTGCGGTATATCTGAAGGAGTCATGGAGGAATATTGAGATGATTCAAAAGAGAAATTATAACCTACAACTTTAAGATCAAGGAAATACTCCCCTATCTATCATCTTGATGAGATACTGGTTTGTACCCCATTGAAAATACTGACTATGCTAGAATATGATGTATAAAAAAGCAGAAGCAACATAGAATAAAAATACCTAAGTGCATTGCTTGTAGTCAAAATCATACCTTCACCTCATGTAGGTAGCATAAGATGCACCCAGTCAACTCACTCATTAGTAGATGAGAGATCTCAGTATGGGAAGCAAAGATAAAATCAAACTACTATTACCTCCAAGTTGAGACAAACTATGAAGGATAAAATGCTAGAAAGGAGATAAAAAACAAGATACTATAAGAAATGATAAACTACCTTGATAATCAAAGTATCTCTTGGTATTTCAAGAATAAGAAAAAAATGAACATCGCTAAGATAAGAACTAATTCCCATGAGCTTGAGTGAGACCGGGCGGTGGTCTATTCAAAGACCTGGAGACATAGCCAGATCTATCAGATTTGTGACGAGTGGAAAGATGAAAAGCACTACTTCATGCCAGAGCTATACTCACATTGGCTCTCAGTTCCTACCATCTGCTACAGTTCAATATTCTTAGCCCTGTCCTTGACCCACCTTTAGAAATCTTGGAGGCACTTATTTCCCTTCTCTTTGACCACAGAAATATCCCTTTTGGAAAATCAACAGATTAACATCTCAACTCATTAATCATCATATTACTCTGTCCTCATATTAATTAATCTCCCTTTGAAATTTTAGTACTTTTCCTAATTTAGTATATATGTTTTAGATAGCATACAACCATACTTCCTCTTTGAAAAAAATATTGTGTAGATATCTTGATTCTTTACCCACAGGCTCTCGTTTTCATCATATATGAGAATACTTTCCATTCATATTTTAAATTTTATTTAAAATCAATTGAAGCAAGCCAAACTCAAACAAAACTTTCGCTTAACACATATAACTTATATGCTTTAAAACCATTAAAGCCATGATTTATATTCATATCGACAAATTACAAGTTTAAAAAATTAGCAATGCTCATCTATCATCACAACCATTATAATTACTAATTTTAAAGGAAGAATTACTCTAAATATTTTCATCCTTTGTCAATTCTATGGAAAGGTAAACACGTGTTACTACTCGATTAATGCGATTAGAGTTAATGATGAAAAGATGCTATACTAGTGAAAATCGATTACCATAATCAAAGATTAATCTAATATTGATCTATATGTCCTTAACTCTAGCTGAAGATCATCTTGTCGTTGGGCCATTTTGACCGTTTGTAATCTTATATAACTCAACTCTGAAGATAAAGATGGCGTAGGTATTAGAATTGTAATTACTCTCGCATGCGAGTTAGCTAAATTTGGAAGTAGTTAACTAGAATCACCGATCCAGTGACTTGAGTTAAGTTATATTTTGGAAAGCACGTCAATTTAAGAGTGTATGTGTGCATGTTGAGTTATTTTAGATGAGTAGCTAGTTCAAAAAGCATAAATACCCATCACCAGGTTCATTGTAATCAAGCAAGTTTGTGTGATCAATAGATGAAGAACCATAACTCATGTTATTGCGTGTGAATTTTGTGGTATTTTGTGCTTAGATCTCTTCCTTTTCCAAAAATTGGTAATAAATGAGAATCTAATGAGTGAGAGTATGCGGTCCCAACTTACAAAGCGCAGTGTAACACTCACAGAGACAAATCACTAACCTTGATTTATTTACTTTATTTTCTTGTCAGTCATTAGTTATGAAATCTTAATTAGCTTAGTTAAAAGTAGGCAATTAAAGAGTTAATTATTATTTAAAGAAAAAAATTATGTATATAGTTGTAAACATTTACACTCACATTCATATTTCATTAATGATAGCATAATGCATCTGAAGTTAGTAATTAATGAAAATGTGATTGGAGAACTCAGAGAATAGATCCTATTGAAGTTACCTAACACGGTAAGTGGTTATGGTTCTTGGCTTCCCTAGAGATAAGAATGATATTAGTGGGAAGAAGGGGGTTCTAACCTTAGAGAAGCAGAAGTAAGGAGAAGAAAAGAAAAAGACCATAGACCCCAGAATAGCAACCAGAGTTCCTAGTGAAGAGTTAATGCGGAGTTGGGGTTGGACCCAATGGAATACCTCCGGACCCCAGCGTGATGTGGCTACAGAATAATTTTAAAGGAGTCTTCAAAGGCTGAAATAGCCTTGAAAACATGAAGCTGTGTTGGTGACCAGCTCTGGAAGGATCAGAATCATTCAAGTGTATTCAGGAAGGTGTGAAAATCATATTTTTGCTTGAGCTTTAGTAATTAATACGAGATAGTAACATGTAAGTAGTTGTACATGTTGGTGTCGGTTGTGTATTATAAGCATTTATGATTTTGGCAAATGTAGCATTTTATTCATTAAGTGAAAAATTGTTTCCTTTTATGAATGTATATACATATATAAATTTATAGAATGTTGGGGTGAAGCTGAAATGGGAATAGTAGAAATGGCTCGATAAGGCATAGTCACAGACAATGCAAGAAGTTGAACACATGATATAGTTGATGCAGACAGTTAGAACCTTGGTTAGGGTAGTTTAGGTAAGTTACCACAGCACAATGATACGAGTTGGTATATGCGGGTTCTCTTGGTAGGGTTTGTAGTAAATGGTCAACAAAAGGGTATGTGGGAATCGGGAAGGTGCTGGCAAATTGTATAAGTAAAAGACAACAAACTATGTAGCACTATTATTACAAGACTCGACAAATAAATTGTACAAAAAAGACAATTTCAGTAGTTAAACTAGTGTACATCAACACAGGGAAAGTTGTAGAGACTATATATATACGAGAGATATGTATGAACAACAAAGAAAATGTTGACATAAAAATAATTTTAATGTATATTGGGCATTATAAATTAACAAAACGATTCATAGTTGTAGATAATTGTTATACACTTCAAACATAATAACCTAGGAAAAAGAGTCAACATGCCTATATTGTGATAAGTAAATTAAAATGCGGTGAGCCTAAATAACCATAAATTCAGGGCTTCTTCTCAGGCGCCGGAGTTTGAAGTGATGCTTATCCCATTACAAGAAAAACAAAATTTATAAGTTTAATTATAGGAATTCACAGAAGTTGAAGAAGACCAAACGAGGAAGCTTTAGGTGAGCTAGGCCTCATAGTTTAAACCCATGTATTTGAAAAAACAGGATGGAGGTATGGCACCTAAGGCCAAGACGGAGGATCATCGAGACCAACGGCTTGAGACCAACAGAGATGAGACTCATGCGAAGGTGAAATGAGGCTACGTGAAATAGACTGGAAAAGTAAGATGAGTCCTACAAGGAAATTGAGCACGCCATTAGCGAGTAAAGGCAGTTTCATAATTCATGTTACAAAACCTAACTTAATGAAGAAAAACATTAAGACAATATATCTTATCCATTGTGTTTAAGGCCTATGGCACTATCTCAGGTTTGTAAATATCACCATGAGTCAGACGACCCTTTGAAGGAAGCCAAAACCTATTGGAGAAGAGTCTAGTCTTAAAACCACTTTAATTATATATTGCATGAAAATAACAAAAATGGGTTTTCATCTTTACTGTAGCATGATTTTCTTCATTACCGACGAGTAAATCGTCAAACCCTAGTTTGGATTGTGCAGCTTGAGAGGTATCTTGAGTATAAACATAACATAGAGAACCCAATGTCCCAAATCGTGAATGAATGACAAGGAAATCAACCGGTAGAACCTGCAACTTTATCGAAGCCTTGAGAAACTTGGTAGCGTTCATATCAGTTGTCTGCTTCTTAAGACTAGGCACCTTACACAATAATTTGTGTAAGCCGGACTCGATGAAAAAACCCCGGCATAACGCACAATAAGCACTAAAGAAGAAGGTAATTTAAAACTATCTTACCAAGGTTTCATTATTGAATGGGAAGCGTCAAGATGTAACAGTAAAGAAGGCAGCTTGGTAGCCCAAGCATGCCAAGAATAAATTTGTAATAGACATCTGGAGGTCAGGGCTCAGCATGAAGACAAAAAAGTGCGGAGATTAAAGCCAAACATCGGTGAAATGGGAGAAAAACCCCACGGAAAGGGGAGGGTAGTCTCCTCTATCAATCACTTGGAAGAATTTTAGTCGTGGTAGAAAATCAACTTACATCATCGATGAGATGGTGATCAGGCTCATTAAGATGATAAAATGATCGCACGATGAGAAAGGTCCCAGTGGCTACACCCTTGGAATTTGTCTGAAGACTTAGGCTAGGTTATGAAACCAGGGCAACATTAATATTAACGTGTTTATAGAACTATAAACTTGACAAAGTAATGTAATACAATTATAACCCATTCAATTACCTTGGGGGTGATATATAATTCAAGAATGTAAATACAATTTATTTCGACCCTTTTTAAAATGTATAGGTATGCTATAGAATATGATGATTGATCCCATGTGAAATTGTTTAATGGTAAGTACGTTTTACATGAGAAGCATAGGTGTTACAGGTGGTATCGAGCCAATTTTATCTTGAGGCTTGGATGGAGTGATGATAGTAATGTCAAATGTATTAAGCATTGCATAGAAAAAATTATGAAAAATATACACTACGATGAGGAGAGAGCTAGAAGTCAAACCGGCGGACCCGTGGTGGGAACAAGTCCATGCCATTAGAAGTAATAGATGCAGTGAGAATAGACCAACAACAAAAAACATAAATTATTGGTAGAACACGCAAAAAACAAACCATAAAAATTTGCTCAGGGAAACTTCCCAACAACTACAAACTTAAATAAAACAATCTTATGAGAGCCGAGAATGGGAGGCTGATAAATGAACAAGAAAAGTTACGAAGAGTCTTTCCAACGGGGAAAAAAACCAATGAAATTAACAACCCTCTCCAGATTATGAAGTTCGGAAGATTAACGATCATTTCTTTCTATACGGAAGAAAATTGGAAGAAGATCTTTATAATTGACATGGAAAATAGAAGTTTGATAATGAGAGAGAGAGGAAATAATGATACAGATCAATAGAAGAAAAACAAAGAATGGAATTACAAGGGGAGTTATGAAATATTAAACCCATTCTTCGATGGGGAAGTATGAGGAAAGCGACAAAAATACAGGTTAATATAATGAATAAGTATTATTTTCAATTTAATCTATCTTCTGATGAGTTATAAATTCTCGACCGAGGCTTATAAATTGGTAAGTATAATTACTATATTAATAGCATAAATGCTGTATTAAATTAATTGTATTTATTAAATGGGTCTCACATCTCTCTCTCTTTCTAAAATATAAAAATGGCACTCTTAATATAATCAAACACGAGATATTCTCACACTTACATAATGAAACTAAAAACAACTTTTGAAATTAAACTAAATATTAATTCTACAAACTCAATTCATAAAATATACTTATCTATTTAGATTATGCTTATTACACAGAAAAACCATTAAACTCATGCCTCTAATATTATTTATATGTCTCTCTCTAAAAATTAAAACATAATCTACATATAATATCAATCATTACATTTCTCTTTAGGAAGAAATCTTATTAATTACACTACATTTTAAAAATTGTAAATCATTCTACAACTATTGCTATTACAACTCAAATAAATTTCCAAATATATGAAAAGAAAGAATGATTAATTAAATCACTCCATTGTTGCTTACTTTCAATTAAAATCAATACAAATCTTAAACATGCAATTAACTAGTGTCTTGAGGAAAAATGAAAGAAATTCTTAAACTAAACTATTTGTTTGCATAGGCCCTCCACAAAGGAGTGGTCTGAGAATCCACTTGAACAATCGGCTAATACATTAAATATGTAAAGGATTTCTTCATAATAGATTTAAAACGAGTTTTCAAAGATTATTTATTGCGTCAATCTATTACATTCACGTTGTTGCATAGTATTTATAAAGCTTGTATTAATTAAGTATTCAACGCCTTTATCATACCATTATTCATAGTATAAATTTAACTTAAAAGATAACATGATATCATTTCTCACAATTTTCTATTTAACACAACAAATCGTGGGGTGTGCATTTCGAAACCTTAACTTTATTCATCCCTTAGTGTTGACTTTTCCTTTGACTACACATTCCAAACCTTCCTCCACTAATCTAGCTCATATAGATAGTATCTAGTATTGAATACATTAATCTTCACACCATATATTTTTTCCATCAGTAGCACCCCTCGAATCTTGGTAAACCATGGAGTTAGCTACGAAAACATAAAATTAGTTTGAGAATCATGTTAATTCGGTAGCTTAGAAAAATATTAATAATAATAAATAACATTATTAGTATGAAATATAAGACAATTAGATACCTTTCCATTCCAAATCCTGGCGATGCATGTGGAGTGATTATGATGGTAAAGAGAAGAAAATGGGTAGAAAGTGTAAAAATGAAGCAATTATAAGGCTCAACATTCCTGCAGGAGGTGTTGCATGTCCTCATGCAAGGATTCTATTGATTGTCATACTCAATGTTTACTTCTCAGCAACGAGCTAATACATCCAAATTTGTTCCATTTATTCTCTCTAGCAATAGCCATCCTGGGCTTGTCATAAATCCTTGTACTTTATCTTGATGACCTTCCTTTCAGGAATATGTTATTTTCCTTCATGTGTTTATTCTTCTTAGGCCATACACCTAGGTGCGAAGAATGTTATCATTATGAATCATTTGCATTTCATTTTGTGTGCTTTTAAGGTCTCATGTTCTTGTTTAGTGTTTATTTGGTATATCTAAATTCATAGATTTATTTTCTTTAAAGTATCGATGATTGAGTTCTTGTGGACTAGCAGGTTTCATTCCTTCTACCTGATTTGAATAAGATATTCTATTTTTCATAGACTCAATATAATCATAGATCTGTTGCTACATTGGGTTAATTGTTTCTCTGATGAAACATTAGGTGGCTTGGGGCAGTTGGCAATGGAACCCTTAGTTCCTACCCTTCTAAATAAATATATTTGTGCCTTAGTTCCTTTATTTCTTTATTCGGTATTTTTCTTCTTTTGATAGTTTTTGGAGGAGAGTTTTAGGTTGAATTTTCTTCTTTCCTATTTTAACTTCTCTGATTTTCTTCTTAGATGTATTCAACTTCTTCTGTGACTTTCTTTCTTCTAATATTTTCTTTTTCATTATTTCCATAATATTTGCAATGGGAGTTTCATCTTCGATTGTTGTTGTTGTGGGCATTTGAGGTATATTCAATAGGTGTTTCGATCATTTCTTCCCACCTCTCCTTGCTTTGATGCTAAGGTTTCTCTTATTTCTCCTCTTTAAAATGATTTCTAATTGTCTCTAGATTTCAGATGGAATTCCATTAAATGCTACCTATAGTATAGTATTCTTTGTGTTCTCTGTTGTATCTTTATTTAAACATTTCCAAACATTTTATTCAAACTATTTAATAGAAAATAAGGAAGGTTGATTTCATTCCCTTTTAGAAAATGCATCATCAAAAAAATGTGGTAAAACATTTCTCTGCAAATCTACCTTCACGGGTAATAAATTTTTTAAGTACTAGATTTTCTCATTTATTTTTAAGTGTTGTACTAGGAATATATTTTCTTGAAGATCAAAATATCCCATACCTGGATTTCTAAGTATTTTTCCACTCATCTCCTTCTATGCCTATGTTTTTAAACCATCTTTCTCTGATCCTTGGAAGTCCGGTGCCCTAAATGATGGCAGACTCTGTCACCACAAACTCCAGTATTCTCAGTTTAGGCTTCCCTCCCATTAAAGGCCCCCGAGAAAATGATTTGTGAATACCTCTTTGTCCTGTAACTATCCAAACTTTTCTGTAGTTTTCCCAACCATTGTGCATGCAGCATTTTCTTCCCAACACTCCGCGTATCCACTCCATAAATTTTCCCATTTGGCTATGTTCGAATGATAACACCCATGATTCGAGTTTTACCTCACAATTTGATTCTTGACGGGGGTATGAGATAATGGTAGGGTTATGAGATAATTCTTGTGAAGTGTGAATGAGAGTGAAAATGACACAAGTGAAATGGTCATTTAGATATCAGGGTATAAGTATTAGTTGGATGGTTTTAACAACGAATTCAGAATTCAAAATTGGAGTAGTGTGTAATAATGAGCAATGAGTGGGCCTTTATGGATTCTTTATCGATATGAACCGTGATATTTACCTCAACACATTAATGATTGTTTTTGAAATGGCGGTACCAACGTCTACATAATTTCATATGTCAATTTTTGAACCCTTATTATTAATTTTAAGCAATTGCATATAACTGAGTTGATGATTCTAACATTTAATTTCTCCTTTTGAATTGTCTTCGGAGTGCTCCCAATCGTCAGGTCAGTCATTCCTTCAATTTCTTCAATCATTGATTCTTGTAAATCATTAGGTTGTAGAAATTGTCAAAACTACGGATTCTTGCTTTAATTTTTATTGTAGTTATTTTGAATTAAAAAAAACGAAAGTGAGAATAAAAATAAAAATGTAGATCAGTTAAGGATTGAAAAAATAAAATTTAGGATGCTAAAGAATCTAGTTTTCACCCTATATATTTATGTATATTTAATATCTACTTATTTGTTTGTTTTCGTGTTTATAAAATATATATATATATATATATATATATATATATATATATATATATATATATATATATATATATTGTTGGAAACATCTTCCCGAGAGGGGGGAGTGAATCAATATTTCACATATTCAAATCTTTTGCTTTTTCACTCACAAAACCTCCACTACTTTCATTGACACCATGCCTCATGAGATACCACTTTTATGAAACTCCATTATCAAACTATTGTTAATTCTTATATATCATTCCATCATTACTATTCATCGGTGTTCAATAAACAATAAACGTAATGGTAAGAACAAAACAAACCATCACAAAGCATCCTGAACTGCAGGATTTTTCAAATTTAAAACCAAATTAGGGAGAAAATACTGTATGATTGCTCAATATTAATATTTTTATTGCCGAAGTATCTTCCACCTTATGTCTTTGATGCCAGACTCTACCGTACGGCAAGCACCCACTGCGCTCATTGCCGGCCTCTCACGAAGGAAACTGCGACTCCTGCTCTCGTTTACGACCTCACAGAGCATCGCCCCGTCTGTTACGGCCTCGCCTGGAAAACTAAACCCCTTCTCTCACCGTTTACCAGCCACACCTGGAAAAGGCTTCACGGCCCACTACGGCGAAAACTCACAACCTCGACACCTCTATGAACCACGCTTCATCAATTTCTGCTCGATCTCTTCAGCAACCAGCACTGCTCTGCTCGTGCATTTCATCATATTTTCGCGCCAGACCCTTTCCATACTCAGCGCTCGGTCAACGCCGTAACGGTACTCATCAATAGCGGCGAATATCCAGTAAACGGCAGTCCAGGCGGCTCATACCGGGCAGCAATACCGTTTGCAGCGCTCGCTTTCGCGTGCTTCGCGTATATAAACACTTCAGGTTGCAGCTCTGGCGTCTTCCATGCAAATGCAGGGCTTAATTTCCATTGCGCATACGCGCTTTCTCTTCAGCGCGTATCGCTTCTCCTGCGGCGAACTGGCGTATAGATCTTCAACTATTGTAAGCGACATACTTCTTGGTCCAGATATTGATTGGTGCCCTTTGCTTGAGCGAATGTTACGCCTCATCTGAATCTCGACCTTCCCATGAAACAGT
Organism: Pinus albicaulis; assembly: GCA_034641835.2. NCBI lineage: Eukaryota > Viridiplantae > Streptophyta > Pinopsida > Pinales > Pinaceae > Pinus > Pinus albicaulis. The sequence continues at coordinate 111,842 of JAXQQM020084767.1, forward strand.
GTCGCCAGGCCACAAAACCTTTCTGAATCTGAATCCCCTTCTTCTTCACTCCTTCATTGGTGCATCATACAATCGGATCTTTCATTCAAAAACAACTTCTTTCAATTTAATCTCCTCGAGAAGAAGTATTCATTCAAGCTCGGACATATTTCACCCATGCTCCATCATTTGCACAATGAATTTCTTCTCCTTATATGAGTTTACCCTTTTCAATACCATGATAAAATCTTGTTCACCAGATATTCAAGGACGGTCGTTAGGATCATTGCCAGCTTCTGGTAGTCCTTCATGGGTGATTGCCCCCAGGTTTGCATTTTCCACCCCAAGAAGCGCTTTTTTCCCGCTGCGACTTGGAGCGTTCATTCCCCGGCGTGCATCTGCCTTTACTAGGAAAATCCGCGTATACCTAAGAAATCGCCTTTCTTTCCTTAGTTGCTTGTATTGAATTCCTTTCTTCATTACTCACCATTTTATCTTCTCCGATATATCGTTCCCACTTCATCAAGTATATTCTATCAAGAACAACTTCATTAAGTAAGTTTCCATCATCTTCATCAAGAGGTTGTCATTCAAGGACAATGCCTAAATATATCATTCATCAGATTTACATCATTTACCAAATCCATCAAAGTCGAAATAACTTCATCGGAGTGGATTTTCTCAGGAAAACCACCTGTCATGATCTCGTATCTTCTTCTTCATTTGTTAAGGTTGCCATCAAGAGCTTACTCACGTCTGCCAAAGCAATCTCCCCCTTTGGACTTGATGGCAGATCCTTGATGGTGTTTGATGCCACAGCGATCAGGTACATTAAGAATACAATGACACCATGTCCTCTCTCCATTTTGACACCATTATTTTCCTTCAAATATTTATGTCACTCTCCCCTTTGACATCAAGGAAAAGGTGGATCCAACTCAACATACTTTCTCCCCTTTTACCTCAACTGTGGAAGAAGCGGATACCTTGAATCGATATGAACTTCATCTTTACGAATCTTCAAACATATTTTTCAATAAAGTACATGACTCTATGAACTCTATATCACCAAAGATATGCACATCAAATATCCAACCAAGTGGATTTACATATAAGACTCAAGTACTTAATGAAGTGGGTTTACATTTCCTTCGGCTGCCAACCAAGTGGTTTCACCAAGGCCCATTTCTACGACTACCAACCAATTGATTTTACCGATTCTGACGAGTCCACATATGAATACAATTTCTACACATCATGGGTCTCAACAAGTTACTCATAAATACAATATGACTTCTAGAATACATCGCAGTCTCAAGAAAAGGCATATTTGAACCATCTAATACCAACAATTACGTTATCGCAAGTAAGACTAATGCCTCCCCACTGAATGCAGCAAATCCAAACATCCTTTCCATATGACTAGGGGCTCACCGTTCGTATCACCATTTCTTAACTCATATCATCTCAATATCCATTAATTAATAACCCTCGTGGAACATCACGGAGATACGGAGATACGAGAAGATACCAAGCAGTCTGCGGTGTCTTGGCGATTTGACTTCAAGCGAAGGGTGTTCAATGGCATTGATATCGCGGTTTTACGTACAGCAGAACTTCACCATATGCCTCTGCTTGGCCCAATGTTTCAGAAGCCAGCGTATCAATACCATCTTCTATATTCAACGAATCAGTCTACTCTTTACCAGCAAAGAAAAACCAGTGTTAAACTGCTTTACAGAATATTTGAATACTCCCTGGAACTACAGATAAATAAAACGATAATTCATCTTTAAGTATGAATTCTGCCTGCTTTTCATTAACAAACCTTGATTCTTTGCAACATCAATACAATCTTTCCCGTAAGGTCTCCATGCAGGTATACATCTTCCTACCGCCGTGTCAAGCAATCATCCATGTGGTCCAACATACCTGCCAATCTTCAGATTTAACATGAAGTAACATATGTAGGCAAAAAGATGTAACCATAGTAACAAACTCTTGCGCAGTCATCTTCTTCATAAGGTCAGTATTTAATATCCTGTGTGACGCTAAAGATGCTGCTGATAAACAGGGATCAAAATCATCTAAATAACCGGGTCAATAAATATTCGACAGCGAATATCGCAACCGTCCGAAGAATAGCGGTCATAAGTTCTGTAATGAAAATCATTAGTATTCAACTACATTTGCTCTAAACCCGATTAGCATAGCCTTCGCCCAGCATGTATCCCAACCTATAAACGACCAGTCCATCTGACAGCAATCTGCACTGATGCAATCCCTTGTCTCTTTGAATTATAAAGACTTCATCGACAACAGATGCTCAAGAAAATGGTTTCAAGTCATAGTCTTCCCTTTTAAGTATGTATGTATCGTACATATTTAGAGGAAGCTGACAATTAAAACGTCTGAGTCAAAGCCTCAGTTATTATCGGTCAAATTTGATGCTCCCCTACGATATCTGCTCCACGATCTTAAATTGTCATCCCAATTCTCTTATCATAAATGCATAGCGTATCGCCTTAGCTTCAGCGTGTATCGCTACTTTTTGCTAATAGAACCGCGTATGAAAATTGACATAAAACTTTCACATTATGCATCTCCCCCAGACATATACCTGTCTTCTTCACCAGGATACTCATTCATCTATAATGATACTCAATCAATCCTTAAGAATCATCATCATTTGCTCTCCACATCATTCTATGATCACTCCATCCCTTTAAAGCGGATAAGCTATGATAAATTAATTCTCATTTCTAATCAGTCCCTCCATCTTTTTCAGTTGTTTGAACTTTCTACTTGCTTGTCTTTTAGAAATTGTCCACTTTCTCAGTCTGTTCAACTTTGCATTCCTTTTCTACATTATCCATACTTGTTACAAGAATAACATCTCATATGTCGAGAAAAACAAGCATAAGAATCATAATGAGTATTTCTAATCTTCCTCCTTTTGATAGCTACTTTATGTCCCATACTTATTTTGCAAAAAACAATATCCTTAAACCTACTAAATTTGAAGTAAGAATCTACCACCTACCTGTTGTTTGAAATTTTGAAATGATCTGCTCTTTGCAATTTCTTTGCAACATGCCCATAATTATCACGTTTAAACCATTGGCGTTCTTGGATAAATTCTTCTAAATTGGTGTTAGTTGATCTTTTGTCTTTCAACACTTAGGTTTTCTATTGAACTTCTTCTCTGAATTTTCACTTCTGTGAACTGGAATTCTCTTGCACAGTTTCATGGAAACCAAGACCAAGTTTGATGGCGGAGACCTTTGATTACTGAGAATATTGTCCAAAATGTGGGCATATCTTGAGCATAAAGGTTTTACCTTTCTTCTAATTTGCTGCTGAGAATGTTTACCTCAACCTCAAGGAGCTTTGAGCATTTTACTTTATCATGCTTTCTTCTTTCCTTCTTCCATCTTCTTGATCGCCAGTTTAGAATCTCTTCTTTCAACCAATCTTCATTTTCTTCACATGTTTGTTGCAGCTCTTCATTCTTCTTGTTTGATTTTTCGGATCTTCTTTGAGAGATGATTTGCAGCTGAGCCTTCATTCTTCTTATTTGGTTATCGGAGTCTTCTTGAAGTGTTCTGCTAGAATCCTTCCTTTGTTGATTGTAGAGGATGATTCCCACCAGCTTCAAGACTTTCATTCTTCTTGTTGATTTTTTCAGTCCTTCAAGTCCTTTACTTTGATTGTATGCATCATCGAACATCAAAAGCTTTTGGGCTTGATTCCTTCTCATTAAATATTCTTTGACTGATGCTTTTGTTAGCATACTCCTTCACTATCATCACCATTCCATTGTATAATGAGACAATCATGACTAATCTCTATTTGATTCATCCTTTCTTCAATTTCTGCTAACCATGTTTTAGAGATCTCATATTTCGAGTAGGATTCTTCTTTGCTTCTTTTCCATGAGAACTTTCGGATCATGGTGAAGTCTTCTTCATCTTGTACAGGACACTTCATCATCTTCTTTTGCATAATATCTTTCTCTTTTCAAATTTGTTTCCACCCATGTTTCTCTCTATAAGAACATTTTAGCAGCATAGTATTGGCTTTCCACGCTATGGCTGTTGAATGAGCTGCTAGATAATACATTTCTAGTTGGAGATTTCTCTAAATACCTTCTTCTTCATCGGATATATAGTTGGATTCTTTGACAAGGTTCCTTTCTTTCCTCTTGAGATACTTTAAAAATGACTTCTCTTATTTCGAGAAGGAGGACCTACTCCTTGTCTCCATTTAAAAGCGATCGAAAATCTACATGTAATTGAACAATAGTAAGAGTTTGCGGATCTTATAACTGCTTCATCTAAATTTGAAACTTCCCAGAGTCAGAATTTTCGAAAGTCAAAGGGATCTTGAACCTTTTTCTGATAGTATCAGTTATAATTCATAAATTTCTCATTAAATTCAATATCAATCAATTAACGTATAACCACCTAAATACTGTACATCTTCAAATTTTCATATTCAATTCTAGAGTTTAGGTTTTACTTTTACTGCTTTGTAAATATATACGTAACGAAGAATGATCTTTTCCCATGTTCTTTTTGCTAAGTGTCATGCACATCACTTTAACAAGTCAATTCAGTTGTCACTTCCTAATGAACCATTTAACTTCTTTGGCATTGATTCATACCTTTAACTGCTGCAACATCAATTACTTGTAATTATTGATAACCTTCTTCCACAAATTTGCCATACATCTGCACCAAGACTTTAGGAATATTGCTTTGTTCCTTCTTCAAGTCATAAGTTGCTTCCATTGAATAGAGGTGGCTTTATAGACGTGCTCGCTAACCCAAACTTATTAAATGAAGGATCTCCTTTTGGCGATCAGAGAAACTACGCAAGGACCCCTCACGATGCCAATTGTTGGAAAAAATCATAAGAGAGTGAGAGATGGGTATTCTTGCCGCATATTCAAATGTTTTTTACTTTTTCCTTTCTAAAACCCACATATACTGCCACCAATCTGATTTCCCCTAGCGTATATACAGCTGATACATACTGTAAACAGCATTGTCTGAGAGAACTAATTATGTCATTAATTCTTCACGCCTTATCATTCATCATTTATTCATCGGATGTTTAATAAAACAACTCACTATCATCGCAATGCGTAACAGAACAAACCATCACCACGCATGAACACGGGATTTTGCGTTAAAACCCAGAACCGGGAGAAAACCCGCATTCGCAGTTCTCGACCTTCAATATTTTATGAAGACATCTCCAACGTATGTGCAGTGCAGGACTCTCACCGACGCGGTACCCACTGCGCTCGTTTATAAACCCTCACGGAGGCGTCTCTGACCCCACTCCCTCGACTACCCGGCCCTCACGCAGAAGGAGCTACAACCTATATCTGGTTTACATTCTCACCTGGAGAGGGGAGCTGCGACCTGCTCGTTTACCAACCACACCTGGAAGGGGCTTCGACCCGGTTAAAGGCATTTCATCCCTCGGCGCATCTATGGACCGTATTTCATCAGTACCACCTGGATCTGTAACTGTTAATCTTTTTAAACCCACGTTTCATCGCCAATCCCTCGCCCAGACCCGCCTGCACCGTGCGATTAACCGCGAAACTGGGAATTACGCCCTTAACTCGCCCCGGCGGTAATGATGAAACTGACGCCAGCGCCAGTCCGGCGACCTGTACGCGATTTTGTCGCGGAAAACACGGATTTCACCTGCTGGCGTCGCCGTTGTTGTATCGCTGAACTGCGCCGACCAGCGGTATACCGCAATAACGTCCTGAAACCGTTATCCACGCTATCGCCGCTTTCTGGCAGCGCCATCTCGCGCTCTCACGCTTCAAAATCGCCATTGCGCAGATCTTTAACTATTATAGGCTTTCCGACGCCATATAGTCAGATATCCGATTCAGTACCATACCTTCCCAGGCAGTGTTCACATAAACGCCGGATGCAGGCCTTCCGCCCGAGCAGTCTGGCGGTGCAAAATTTTCTAAATCGTCTCGCTATCCTCACTCTACCATTGGTATCGCCTGTTGAATCTGCATTCAGCATAACCCTTTCCCATTAAGATATATGGGAAAGTATTCATTCAAAGCTGGGCATATTGCACCATGCTCATCATTGCACAATGAATTCTTCCTCATATATAGTTCACACTTTTCATTCTGCAAACAAAGCTCACATTACTTCCGATGGTATTCCTAAACCCAAGAAAGTCAGTGCGGCGGATGCGTACCCAATACAATGAGTCAATACCATGGTGGTTACAATTCCCCATTTTAACGTAGCACTTTTCCATGTGACTTGGAACGTTTATTCCCGCGTGCATCCTCATGACTTCCCCTAAACCGTCTGTGTATGCCTGAGCATACTCTTTTCATCAGGGTTGCTTGTCTTGAATTCCTTTCTTCGTACTACCTTCTCTACATCTGTGGTACATCGATTTCTTCATCCGAAACATATTCTCAACTTCTTCATTAAGTAAGTTTCCATCTTCATCAAGAGGTTGTCATTCAAGGACAATACTCAACTGTCATATCTCACATCGGTCCACATCATTTACGTCCATCAAGTCAGAAATAACTTGCGGGGTGGTTTTGCCATCGAGACAACACATGTCAACGATCTCATGTCTTCTTCTTCATTCGGTGGTTGCCATCAAGGACAACACTGCATCATATTATAGCTTATATATATATATATATATATATATATATATATATATATATATAATATATATATATATATATATAATAATATCATATATATATATATATATATAATAATATATAATATATTACGATAGAAAAGCGCGTATCGATATTTCAGGTAAGTTAAACGATGACGAGAAAATCCTTCTTAATAATATGAATGAATGCCTCTATCTTGCAAATATTTAACAAGTCATCCTTTAATCATTTCGAAATATGATAAATTCTTAATTGTGACCATTTCACTTGAAGAAGTGTTTCTTCATCAATGGTTATAGTCACGAGTGCCGTTATCAAAGGTGTTTCAATCTCATAGATAGCGAAATTAGGTTGGTACTTAATCTTTGAACTTTTGAATCCAAAGTAGTACAATCCCCTTCTTGGAACCTTCTTCTATTTTATGTATTTACGTACCATTTGGAATCTTTATTGTTGAACTAGTTTTGGTTCTTTGGATAACATCTTGTCTTATCTCATCTAGTTCATTTGTTGTTCCTTCCTTTATTTTTGTACTTCTAAAATATCAAGACCCAATTTAGCGGCATCTTGAAGATCTTACTACATACCCAAATTCAATAGGAAACAATACTTGCTTCCATAAACAAATTAGTGAGGAGTATGTCCCTATAGTATTCTCATGTGGTACAGCCTTCTCACGCAGCTTCTAGAGGATTTTCTACCCAATCTCTTCTATCGCGTGCACATTATTGGTAATAGTGAATTTAATTACTTTATTAGTGGACTCCACTTGTCCATTTTATGGATGATATAGATAGAATTTTGATGCTTGATTTTGTATTCTTCCATGATATTTGCTTCATAATCTGGATAAATTGGTACCTTTATGCAATAAAATTCGCAGGACACAAAATGGTGGCGAAGCGTAATCCTAAAAATGGGACTACAATATTTTTAGTATAAAAAGGAAGTTCTTTAGCTTCTAACCATTTTTGTACATCATCGATTTTAAATAAGATAATATTATGCAATCAGGTGGATTATGGGATCGCAAAAATGTAAACCAGTACTATCGAATAGTTCAATGAGTACGAGGTTGTAGAGGCATTTCATCTAAAAGGACAAGATTCCTCATTCTTTGACAGGGTTGTCACATATTTTAACATATTCTTTGGCATGTTGAAAATGAAGGCCAATATCTTAAAAGAAGGATTTTGTAGTATTTTATAGGAAAATTTCCTCCATATTAGTTCATCATGACAAGCTTTCATTATTTGAATATAATGCCTATATGCTTGGGATAATTAGATCAGGTCATGTTTTATACAAATTATCATTTTATCCATGAGTAAGATACACTTATTTTAATTCTTTCTCTTTTCTTGGGGAACAAATGTGATGGTAACTTCTTGTAGCAAATAGTTAGCAATATGCGAAATAAATTTAATAAATCTTGAAAAAAGATATTCATCAGGAAAATTATCTTCTCTGGTATATCATTCACAATAATTTTATAGATACTAAGTCATAATCATTATTATTATTCACTCGTTTTCTAAAATTAGATCTAATGGTGATATTAATTCAATACATTAGTAACTATCATCATATCATACAATTCTTATCTACTTGATAATCAAGATTCTTTACAATGATTAAGTGCCTTATTGCATAATGATCTGTATTTACAAAGGTTTCATAGTGGGTGATGTAGTGTCAGAATTTATTGATGGCATGGATGACAACTAAAAACTCCTTTTCAGTAACAATATAATTTAACTCTATAGGAGTTAAATTTTTACTTTTATAGTAAATGGCATAATGATTCAAACCTTTAAATCCTAACATCTAAAGTTGTTATGCAACATCGATGTGAAATATGGAAAGCGATCTTTAATGATATGATTCAATCTAGAATGGGTGCTAGAAATTTTCTCTTTCAGATGTTTCGAAAGCACTGTGATCTAAATTCTGATGAATTCACAATATTTTGTGAGAAATTTTAAAAGTGGAGATGCAATTTTTAAAGTTTCCTATAGATCTTCTATAATAACTAGAAAAACCAGAAAACTTCTAATATCTAAGTTGACAAGTTGGAATTGATAATGGTAAATAACCTAATTCAGATGTATTCTATCAGTTATTTTTCTAAAATATGGTGTCCTAAAACAATTCCCATATAATATCATCATAAAGCATTTACCCTACATGAATTAATGAGAGATTTTATTCATACATCTAATAAGATTTTTTCCAAATTCTTAGGCTTCTTCAAAATAATTTCCCTCCTTCTCAAAGTCATCATAAACTTCCACACAATCATGAATTAGATCAAAAAAAATCCTAGCCTTGCCCTTTGATATTTATAAGTGCATTACATGATCAAATGAAGTACTTGGTGTATACTAAATTTGTGGTCAGGTAAAGTGGTTTTATCTTAATCTTAGGGCTACTTGGATTTATTATTTCCGCTAAAACTATCCAAGAATGAGAAATATGTCTTTCGCGCGATGTATCTATAACTTGATCTATAAAGGAAGTGAAAGATGATATTTTAAGTGGCTTTATTAATTCCCTAAACTCAATATATACTCTCCATTTTGCATTTTCTTTGGAACAATTACTAATGGTGAAACCCATTAACTATTATATATAGGATAATTCGTTATTCATGAGTTTGTAGTTCCTCCTTGACGATTTAGTTTGGATTCATCCTCCTTTGTGGTTATTAAGTTAGTTTGCGAATATTATTAAATATAAATATAGTATATACAATTAACTAGATCAATTCCCTTCATGGCAATATATTCCATACATAAGCAAAATAATTTTCTTGTAATACTTTTATAATTATTTTCTTTTGAAATTATTCAAGTTATGATTTATATTCAAAGTTTTCCTGGAATTTTTTCTATTAAAGAATTGTAAATTCTTCCATAGAATGTAAAATATTGTGAGATGATAAATATTTAATATTACATTGTTCTTGAAAATTTTTACTAGATTCACAATATGAAGATGATTCATTCATTTCCATTAAATTTAAAATTTGATCTTCATCTATTTGTGAAGTAGCAAAAATTGGTTGTATATCAATATCATCATCTATATATTCTTCACATTCTACTTATATCATTGTTTTTGTAGGTGGTTACAATGTAAATTTCTTTGTTGAACTTCCATCAGAGATAATCATGTCACCATATCTACAACTTATAAAAGCATCAGTTGTGGCTAACCACGTAAATGTTCCCTGGATCAATGGATATAATTATTGTGTGTTAAAATCATGAAATCTATAAGATGTTCCCAGAATCTGGTACATATATATTCTAATATACCATTTAAATTAATTGATTTATCGCCAATTGTAACAATGTAGGTGTATATTTCAGGTAAAGTTTTAATTGTTACTATTTTTGTTTGCTCATGATGTTTGTAATTTGCTCTACAGAATAAGTCAATGTATTTAGTATTTTCAACACCATTAATGTGTTTTCTGTAATTGAACTTCACGGATCTAAATATTTTTAATTTTGTTTTTCGCCATCGATATACATTTTTAACTAATTAAAATTTTGACTTCTTTTCTTTTCCTTCCGCACGGTATTTTAATGCCTAAATCCACTAAGTGTCTTTACAAAAATTGGGATTTATTTATTATCTACAGCTCAGTAATTTTTTATCCAAACATTCTTGATTCATCAACATATCATAATCGGGCATTAAAATATGTTTTCTACTACTTTATCCATTTTTAATCTTTAAGGAAAGGTGGTTTTGAAAGCAGATATTGAAGTTTGTTCCATAATATGAGATTGGTTGTGAAGTATCATTCTGGAGTAACATTTTGAGGATTTTCTTGATGAAGAGATGTCCCAGCTATGATGATCATCCTTCATTTGAGGGTTTTCATCTGATGAAGAATGTCCCTTCTCCAGAATGATCATCCTTTTCATTTTCGTGAATAAAAATGAGATGGTGACTTATTTTGAATATACTAGACCTAAGTTGAACATTGTTTAGATCTAATGGAGTTATCATACAGTGTAAGTGCTCCCTCTGCCTCCCATTGTAAACAGGATGTGAATTTTTATTATTTGGGGTTGGAAGTGGTTGGGTAGACAATTGATTTTGTCATTGTGGAAATGGTAATGAACGTCTTGTATTTGGATTTTGAATTTGAGCTTGGGGTGGTGGTTTACTAGACCGAGGAAAATATTTTGGTGGTAAAGTAGGATAATGTTGAGGGTATTAAGGAGCTCATTTGAGTATCTTCATAAGGATTTTCTAATGTGTGCACAAGGTTGAGGATTGAGGCAAATATTTCCAATGCATACGTCTTGTCCAATTATTTTATAGGTGAGATTATTTTTCCTTTAATTATTAAATCATCCAGTTACTTGTAGTCACAGTGGCAATAGAAACAAAAGGATCCTATTTGATTTGGAATTCTTATCTTAATTAAAAAAATTTAGACAGTATTGAGGACATTTTTTAATGATATCATAATTTAATGCACATATAACACACGTTTCTACACTCTTGAAGATCAGATGACATTCTCTCAAGGCATGTATTTTCGACATTTTGGACAAAAAGATAAACGAGCATCATACCTTTTCTTGTTTTGTATGATTTAAGGTGTCTATTTGTTCACTAAGACTCTAAATTTGTCTTAAAAAATTATCAAGAAAATTTCCTATTTCAGCCCTACTTACCTCTTGAAATGTGTATGCATAATTCAAATATTTCTCGTAATGATAAATAGAAATGTCTCTTTTAAATATATTTGAGGATATCTATCCATTCATATATATTGATTTTTAATAGGCTTTCAAAATGTCTTTCATCCTAATTTTCCATTTAGCTCTCACTGGTGTAACTAAATCTTTCAATTAATTCCTCAAGATTTTCAGCTTCTCTCTGCATCATTTTAAAAATTTCATCATTAAGATTATGGGGCATGCAGTAATCCTTGTATTTTGCTAAGAATGCAATTTTCATTTCTTCCCATATTATAATAGAGTTTCTTATTAAACCAATGAACCATTTTAATGATGCATCCTTAAGAGTTGTTGAAAACAATTTCAACTTTTGAGAATAGAGTAAATAGTCATAAGATCTACATGAACTCAAAAATAAATGTTTCAGGATCCTCACTTCTTAATCCTTGGAAGTTAGGAAAGACATAAGGTGAGATATTTTTCATTTCTACTGTAGTATCTTCATCGAAGATAGGAAACCCAACAGGATCTAGTTCTCTTCTATCTCCTCCTCCTCTTCCTCTGCCACCACCTCTTCCACCTCCAATCCTAAGATGTTCACCATTTACATTGTGGACTTCTCCTTCCCCGACCATTGTAGATTCTTGAGCAATGTGTGAGTTCCAAAGCTGGGTTTTGTTTGTTCCTATTCTAGTTCTTTTTTGGTTCCTCTATCAATGCTATATTAAAATATATTTATATTATTGATCTTACTAGAATTCTAGTTCTCAAACTAGAAGTTTTCTCCGGCCAAAGTTAGGAAAATTAGTCCTTTTTGCTAGGGACGTGGATCTTCTTCTTCTACTGCTTCTTTTGGTGAAGTTGTGAATCTATAGGTTATATTTCCAGTCTAAAACATGAAGTTTATGTCTACTGCAGTGGATAGTCATCAAGTTGGATGGATGGTGTGTCACTATGAGTTCATGATGGGGTGAGTGGTGTTACTGTAATTAAAATTCTCACTTTAGCTACAAATATTCCTCTAGAATCTCTTTCCCTATGCATATCATTTATTATTATTATTATTGTTAAAGAAAAACAACAATATTTCTATCTACACTTTCCCCGCAACAACGCCAAAATGTTTGTCAATTTAATTGTCTTAAATTTATTACATAAATTATCGACAAAACATAAATTAACGAATGTAGTCACACTATATGTATAGAAGTATTTGATTATTAAAATAAAATTAGATTATTAATGTGGGTAACCAACTCCTATCTCTACTCTAAAAATGTAAAATTAGCACTCTTAACATAATAACAAACTTCTAAGATATTCTCACACTTACATAATGAAACCTAGCACTAACAAAGAAATTAAACTAAAACATTATGAAACTAAAACTCATAAAACAATATACTTATCTATTGAGTCTACTTGTAAGAAAAACTGAATCAACTCATCACATCACAAAAAATGTATTTATCTAACGATCTAAAACTCCTAAAAATTAAAATATAATCACACTTACTTTCTCAATATCAATCATTGAAACATAATTATGAAAGAAATCTTATGAAATTACACTACCTTCTGATGATTTTATGAAATCATTCTACAAATATTTGTATCACAACAATTAAATTTCCAAATTTATGAAAAGTAATTAATTAAATCACTCCATTATTTACTTACTCAATTAAAATCAATACAAATCTTAAACATACAATTGCACCCCACTAGTATGCGGGAAATGTGAAATAAATTCTTAAACACAAAACTACTTGTTTCATGAGGCCCTCCATAGCAGGTGGCTATAAGGCTCTTGAACAATCAACTATGCATTAAATATCACAAAGGATTTATTCATAACAAAGTTAAAACAAAGTTATCAAAATATTACTATCACGTACAATTTATTACATTCACATTTCTGCATATTATTTATAGAATACTGTTATCAAGTATTTTTATTTTGTACTATAGTACTAAAAAACTTTCTAAAGTTAACCCAAAAGGAGTAACATCATATCAATTCTCATGATTTCTATTGTGCAACAAATGATGAGGCATGAATTTCAAACCCTGCGCTTACCCATTATAATACTAGATAATTGAATTTTCACTGACCATGCATTCAAACCTCCCAGCCAGTGGATCTCTGAGATAGGATGAAATTGTTGAATACCTTAATCTCCACTATACATATATTTATTTCACCAAGTAGCACAACGGATCTTTGGTAAACCATGGAGTTGGCTACGAAAACATAAATTGATGCAGAACCATGTTCATTAATTGTTGAGAACCAAATATTAACTTAATAATAAAGACATTATTAACTATAAAATAGGAACAATTATATACCTTTCCATGCTAAAAATACTTTAGCATGATGCCTATGGAGTGATTATGATGGTCAAAGAAAATAAAATAGGTAAGAGAGAGTGTCAAAAATGAAGAAATTATGAGGCTCAACAATTATTTCCAGGTTTATGAGTACAACGGCAAGCTTCGAGAGCCGGATGACTGTTATCAGCTATAGGAAAAAGGCTACACCACATGGTGAAAGAGATCAAATTTGTGCAAAGATAGAAGAGTAGAACATAACTTGGAAAAGTTTCAAAAAAAATTTAACTGTAATTACTGACAGAGTGTTTCTATGATCAAAAGTATAAAGAGTTTCATGATTTACATTTAGGGAAACTAATATGGATGTATATAGCTAAATTACCTCCTTCTTGCGACATATGTGTCTTATCTCCATGAAGAGAAAGCTAAGGTACAATGTTTTCCTAAGTGAATATGCATATATGAAGAAATTAAGTTTAATGCTTAAAAACTATGGATGAGGAAATCTGAAAAGTTCACATGTCCTATCAGCAAACAAAATAAAAGGATACTAGTAAGAATTGGCCTTCGAGGAAGGGACAGAAAAGTTATCAAAATTATAGAAATTCCAAGCCTGCAATTTTCAAAAAAATTCCAAAAAATTCCATGAACAAACAGTCAAGAAAGAATCAACGAAAGCTCAAGTGAAAGAGCGGAGAAGGCAATGAAGCATCAACAAACCGAAACAGTCAGACCAAAGCCTCGTTGTGGGAGACACGTTACTATCATGCCCCCATCTTGCTAAGATAGAGCACGTAGCTAATATGCAGGCTTATCAACTATGGGTGATATGGCAAAACATGCCATGATAAATAAAAAATTTAACGGAAAATAATGATTTCAACCTAGAATGATAAATTGGAAGGTAAGATACTTGTCATTTTATTTCTATTAGTAGATCTTGGTGCTAGTTTGAGTTATGTTAGCCCTAAGATAGTAGAAATATGTTATTGAAAATCAAAAGTTTAAGAACCCTTGATTAGTACAGGCGGCGGCGAATAAGAAAGTAAGTGCTAAAAATGCGGTATAAAATGATTAGTAAAATCAAAATATAAGTGAAGAATTGAATATCTTACTGTTAGGTTCTATGAATTTGTTGTTGGGGATGGATTGGTTAAAGACACTAGTTGTTAGTGGATTGTAAAAATAAGACTAATAGTTATCGGGCTGATGATGGGTTGCGGTACAAGATTTAGGGTCCAAAATGCTCTAAGTTATGCTTATTCTCCTTAGTTGGGAAGTGTCTCGAGAAAAGGTTGCATGATATGTATTCAGTGGGGTACCCAATTCTAAAAGAGAAGAAGGTCGCATTACAAAAGATACATGATGGTGAATTTATTTATGTATTTCTTTAGGATATATTGGGGTTGCATCCAAAGAGATATTGACTTTACCATAGAATTAGTTCTTGGAGAAGCATCGGTGTCTAAATCCCCTTATCGGCTCCCCAGTTAATTAAATCAAGATGCAAGCGCAAGAAATGACGCGGATAAAATTAAATCAAATGATGTATCGCAGGAGCTACGGTGTTGTTTGCCAAAAATAAATATGAAACCTTACGTATGTGTATTGACTATCAAAAACTCAATAAGTTAATTGTTAAAAACAAATACCCTCTACCTCAGATTGATGATTTATTTGACCAGGTGAAGGGAACAAAAGTATTTTCCAAAATTGATTTACGATCAGGGTATCACCAAATTCGGGTTAAGGACGAAGAAATATATAAAACAACTTACAAAGCACGTTATCGGCACTATGAATTTGGTCTTGCCAAAATTGGATTACCAATGCACCTACCGCATAGGGATCGATTATGCGTTCCACCCTTTTTTGGACCAATTTTCCTGATCTTTATAGACAATATAATGAACTACTCAAAAATTCTAAAAGAGCATGAAGAACATTAATGAATTGTACTACAAATATTACTGGATCAACATTTATATGCAAAATCCAATAATTTCTTTTAAAGACAAAGTTGATATTTAGACATAACTTATCAATGAAGGAATAGTAGTTGATCTGAGAAAATTCGGAGTATCGTAAGGACAGCCGATTACCTAAAATTGTAACTGATTGTTGTACTGCCAACAACCACTCCCATTCAAGTCCTAGAATAGAGATTTCATTTAGAGATAGGTCCCCCTTTTTTATCTTGCTTTCTAGATAGAAATAAAATATTTAGAAACAATGGAGTCATTTTTAGATTAGGAATAAGAAGTTCATTGATAAAAGGACATATTGCATATCTTTATTAATAAGTGTGTACAAACAATGCAATAATTGAAAAACAGTCGATGAGATATAAATCTTTTATCATTATTATCAAAATATTACATAAAGTTTTATATTTCAACAAATATTTGATGTGTATATTAATCGCAAATCGGAAATCAGGAAATATTTAAGTTTATATTCATAGTAAAACTCGATCTGATAAGAACTCAATTCAATCGAAAATCGAGATAAGTTTTCAGAAGTTTTCTATGTTGTTTTACATGCCACGTGCGATGCGATTCATCGCAATCGCATTTCAGACAATGATCTTTCATGGACTTATTATAAATAAACTCAGATGAATGAAGTCCCATCGCGGTAAAATGAGGAAAAGTTTTAAACAATCGTATCTACTTTGAAATATTCCGATGCGGCTTAGGTTCCTTCTTGTCAGCATTTTCAAAAACTTTATTAAATTCTTTGTGGTCATTTAAAACCCGATGTGATGCGCTTCATCGCAATTGCATTGCTCGGAGAAACAAACATTATATTTGTTTGATTCGCGAACTCACGGCCGTGGCGGACCCCATGATCATCGCTATCGAAATCGGAGAAACTCATTAACGATCCCACTCCATTTTGAAAATCCCCGATGCGATCATCGCAATCGGAAAACGACATAAAAATCACATATTATGTTATTTTGTGTATCTTTGAAAATTCTGATGCGATTATTGCCAATGCTCACCACCTATTTATTCATCGCCATAATGATTCAAAAGGTAATATTTTCTTTTATTTCCAAAAATGTAACTCTCGATTGTACGTATGATATTGAAAGTAAAATCAAACGAATAATGGAAATGATTTATTTCAAATATTAATTATTTGACTCTTTGGGGAATTTATAGTATCAACAGAATCATAAATAAAAATCAATGAATGGGTGTTACTGATTGTTCTCCCCATTTTGAGTTTTTACCACGATTGAATTGTTTTCTCTTTACGGACAAGAAAACCAATCCTTTCATTCGAAGAGCGAAGCTACTGAGGATACAAAAATTTCAAAGATATTTGGGAAATTTGTTGTCACGGTAAAAACCCCTAATGTTCTGTATACCTAAGAAACAGAAGCTAAAGATTCATTGCAGTTCACAGGACATCAGGTAAAAAGTCTGGCTAAATTAATACGAGGAAGGTATATAACTATAAACTGAAAGGAAAATCTAAGGTAATTGTGCCAAAAGCATCGAGTTCGTGGGGGGGATGATTCAGAGTCGGATTCGGAGACTTCCCTCCAAACACTTTCAAATTCATTACCTGCAAGATTTATTTCAGACGACATTTTCTATATTATGATGTGATTCGGTGGAGTGGCATTAATGTGGCTATCCAAAACGAACCTTTGTTTCGGCTTGGATCAATATTCGGGTTGTTCAAAGTAGAGGACATTAAGCAATGTATCACCTTCGGACTGCAATCTGCAACAAAGACTTCATCAAAGATTTGTTGAAATAGTGAAAAATCGATTGAGTGATTAGAGATAGAGCTCAGCTTCAAGCGAGGCGTGGTAATAATGCTATGTGGAGTTTCTTGCTTCAGCCGATCTTTTATTATACGCCAGCAATGATGCAAGTTGTTTTAGGGAATGATAACTTCGACTGGAAGCTTTCTATACAAATGGTACCATTAATACGATGTAATGATCCCAGGAATAATATCTTGAAATTTTATCATTCTTCCAATCAGAATATCAATAGGATTCTTGAGTATATGAAAAACAAAAGCTGAAATACTATACCTTTTTATTTTTGTGCCATATTCTAAACTTCTTCAATTCTAATTTCCATATTAGGATAAATGGATGAATCTGTTCTATCATATATATCAAAGTTCTTATGGAAGAGGAGACATTCAAAACCATGTTCTGAGAGTTTACCAAGTTTTATCGATTCTCCGTATTTTTGGCGATTCCCTCTGGGCAGAGGTTAAAATTGATTCATCATCGTTAAAGTTAGTTGGAGAAAATATTCTCTCTCAGAGTTTTCACGTAAGTATTGTAGAACCACTACATTCTTCCTTTGTATGTTCAGATAAATTGTTAGCACAAGGAAATTGCATATTAGTGACGTTAGAGGCATCTTCAGGAACTTTGAAGAACAACAGAAGCTAATGTGGCCTACTTTCACCCAATGTGATGATTATATCTAATTTTGTCCATGTGAAAAATAATTTGGTAAGTTAACCAATCTTAAACTTTCAACAATCTTGCGGAGACAATACTAGCCAAGGAAGGTGGCATTTGATTTCACTACCTAACATTTCAATTATCGGTTCGAACATGAACCATATATTTTTGATGATTTATTTGTTGCAATGATAATTTATCCCCAAGTTTTAGTTGTGATCAAATTAAATTTTAAAAGTTAGACAGATTATATTTTAAAAGCAATAAATTACTCAAAGTTCCTACGGATCAATTAAGGATTTCTATGCGAATGAATCACAGAAACAAAGGATACATCTGAAAAAACAATAACAGAAACATACGCAGCAAAGTCATCATACAGACACGAAGAAATGCGGGGAACTAATCCTATTATACAAAGAAGACATTAGTATACAAAGATTATGCGAGAAAGAAGAAAAGATGCTAAAATTTATGTACATGCGATCAAAGTCTTAAATGGAGACGGGAAAAAACTACAATTGATACCAATGTGCATCTCCCCAGAAAGAGCCTAACAGTAAGGCTCTTACAAACTAACAAAAGGAGATATAAACAATAATCCAAATTCTCAACTTGGAAGAGGAAGTTACTAAAAAGGTAGTTGAATCTTGTTGAACTTATAGTTTCTCACACGATTTGCTGAATAATGCTCGATATTTTCCCAACAAATGGGACAACGGAAAAGTTGAAGAACTAGAAAATTATTCGGTTAGAACAAAGTCACCGAGGATGAAAGAGCTCAAATCCAAACAACTAGAAGAAGCGACTTGATGTTAAAGAAGAAAAATATTGATCAACGAGACCTTAGAAAAACCTTGTTAGCTAAACCCAAGAGGTAGAAAAATTACAAGCTCTTCACGAAACATGAGGAAGACTTCAAATATTGAGCAAGAAGATGTTTCAATCCAGTTGGATAAGTTTCGACTTATCTAATTTGGATCAACTCAAAAATGAAGCCACAGGACAAGAAAGTTATTGTCTCAACAATTAAATGGTACGTCTAAAGGGATTCTGAAGCGATCCTTGTGTGAAATTGTCTTCTTAGTAGATGAAGGAGTTAGTCAAGTGGACTGATGGTGACGATTACTTTTTAGACTCTTTATGGCAAAGTTGGAATGGAAGAAAACTGGTATACAAGTTGTGGAAGCATAAAGAAATTAATTTTGAAATGGAACATCGTTTAATGAAAGTGGAAGATACATCTAGAGCTAAAAGTATGATGAACAATGTAGCTTCTGTTGGTGATAATAACTGCTATGATGTTGATTTCAGATTGTACCCCAGGAAAGTTACCTAGGGTAAAAGAAACTGATTACAGATGGAAACAAGAAATAATCAATAAGAATCAGCAAATTAGCCAACTGCAAGGAATATTGTGGGATATGATGTGGACCTACCTTATCAAGCCTCATAGTCAGCAAACAGTGATTAAATTTCTTTCAAATGCCATTGATTGCATTATTCCTAAATTCTCTGATGCCACATATACAGGGCATTTACACTCAAAGCTTAGTCATCCAGAAGAAGCGAAAGAAATGCTCAAAATCTGCCATTTGGGCACATCAAATGCAATAGATAATCAATGAATAGGTTCACTTCAAGATCGCATTTTTGTTTCTAGATTTTTTATTAGATAGATTGTAGGAATAGTTTTAGTTATTTTGTTTTATTAAATACCTATTTAAACTCCTTTCATGCATTTAGAAAGGGATCCTGAATTTTTAATATTTTTGACTTGGAGATTACATTTTTGTACTCCATTGACTCTTATATTTTTATAAAGGATCACATCTAGTAGTTCTATGCAAAATTGCCTTTAAGAATTGCATTTCTATATCTTGGAGTTTGTTTTACATTGAAGTTGCTGGATTTGGATATTGAATTGCATCGGAAAGTATCAAGATGGATATGTTATTTCTATATATTCACTGTTAATTTCTTAGTTGTGAGATATTCTCTTTTAAATTGCTATCGTTTATGTGTACTCGTTTTACAATATTTCTTTATACATATCATTTCTGAGAGTGTAGAAATATTTATCATTTTCAGTATATGTGAATGATATATATAATGATGAATACAATGTATTATTATAACTCTGTTTAATTTCTTAAACAAAGTTATCTTTATTTGTTACTGCATATTTCAATTAAGCTATAATACATTTTCATGGTTATTGGTTAGTTGAAACAATTTAAAGTTGTATTCACATTTTATACCTGGGTTAGTTTTAGAATTATTTTATCAGTTTTAGATTAGATTAGATAGTTTATTTCAGTCATTTAGTCCCATTTTCCCTTCACCCAATCATTCCATTACCAACCCATTTAAATTATTAGGAAACTGGTCCTATCAATCCAGTCGGAGCCACCGCACCAAACGGAAAAGGAGTTGTCCTAAGGTCCCAACCGGGTGGTTATCCCCCAATGTTCAAAGCAGCGATTTTCGAGGCTTCAACATTTTTGGCACTAGAAGGAGGGCCCAAGCTATGAATGGAAGATAAATCGAAATCCACAGGCCATTCTGAGAGCAACTTACCCTCATCACCTTCAATTTCTTCCACATCTCAAATCACTAGAGAAGAAATTGATAGAACTACTCAAACACCCACTACCAAAGTCTCAGATCAATCAGATAATCTGCCTCCTGAATCTCCTGAAGTTGAATCTTTAGTTCATAAACTTCAAGGATTCTCGTTATCATTAGAACAATCGGAAATATATTAAGGTAGTGGTACCTCGCAATTTTTTTCTTCCAAACCTCTCACTAGGTCACAAAGTGAAAAATTTGGAATTTCTCCTAAAGAATTTCATTTTCCTAGTAGATTCAAAACAAGAAGAACTCTACCGGAAATAGAAAGTGATACTAGTCATTCATCGCAAAATCAATCATCTGTTTCCCAAGCTCCAAATCAAAAAAGTGCAGTAATCTCATCATCATCATCTTCTCAAACAACATCTGTTCAAACAATGATTGTCTCTTTCAGTACTTCAACTGTTATTACTCATACACCAGTTGTCACTTCTAGTTCTTCTATCATCATGACAACAATGGCACAGAGACCATGGACTAGACCGGGAACTGTAAATATGGCTGGACCTTTGCATGATCTACCTGATCATCCTGAAAAATGGCTGCCAAAATTTAGTCCAGATACAGGTATACAAGCAGAAGAACACATCAATAACTTTATTCTTGCTATAAATCTGAATGCAGTAGAGCATAAAGATGTTGTAGTCAGGTTATTACCCTATACTTTGCAAGGGATAGTAGGATCCTGGTACTTTTCCTTACCTTCAGATTCGATTACAAGTTGGGATATGTTCGAAGAGAAATTTTTAACTAAATATGGAGATGATAGATCAATAGCTACCCTAATCAACGATCTCTCCAATTTAAAGACTGAACCGAAAGAACCCATCAAAGATTTTAACTCTCGATTCAATAAACTCTTGAATAAGATCCCTACAACATCTAAACCTAGTGAGAAGGTTAGAAGTGAACGGTATATTAATGCTTTGCCCTCAAACATAGCAATTTTTGTAGATAGAGTTGCAAAACCGACTTTAGCTGAGAATATGAAAGAAGTTATTTCAGTTGAAAAACGAATGATTGCTCTAGATAATAAAAACGCTATCGAGGAAATAAAATCAAAGAAAGTCACTTTTAAAGATGATTCAAAGAAAAAGACACCAAGAGATCCATATGACATGGAAGGTTTACAGAAAGTTCTTAAAACCATGTCTAATGAGATGGTTGAGATCAAAAAGTAAGTAGTAGAGACTTCTACAAAGAGACCATTTAGAAATTTCAAGAGAAATCAAGCTGAATCAAAACCTCCCAATTCATTCTCCAATGCAGAATCAGAAGATGAAGAAGAAGAAGATACTCCTCCAGTATCAGATGAAGAAGATGAAAGGGAAGAAATAGCTGCACTACATGGAATGTGGGATTTCATTCTCCCTAATTCGGATAGTGAAATAGAACAAGAAGCCATGCCTGTGAGTACAAGGAGAAAATCTACATCGGAACCTGTTCAACCTCTTCCAAGAAGAAAACTACAACTCTGAGTACCAAAGACAAGACTCCTGCAAAGAAAGCTTCTTCCTTACCCACTCAGAATCAACCATCATCTCCCAATCCTCCCACATCATCATATAAGACTCTAGTGGTATTAGATCCGATGGATTATAATATTTTTGAGGACATGAAAAGGACTAGAGAAAACATCTCATTACATGAACTCAACAAAATTAAACATCAACAAAAGCTGCTATTAAAAGAGCTAAATGCTACACCTATTGCTCCTCTACCAAGCGTTGTAGTGGCCAAAGCAACCAAAGGAACTGGTAAACCACCAGACAAAGTAGATGCCACAGATACTGTTCTTATTGGAGAAAGATCAAATTCTAAAACACCTCCATTTTTGTTGACTTATGAAATCTACACTAAAAATTTGCATAATTGTTTAATTGATTCTGGAGCATCCTCTAATATAATTCCTACTTCAGTCTGTGCAAAATTGAATATCGAACCACAAAAGTATGCAGTTCACATTGTACAATTGGATCGCTCTAAAGTTCAAGTTGTAGGAGAAATCAATTCAATTACCATTAGACTAGCTTCCGATCCTAGGATTGTCCAAAGAATTAATATTCTAATTGCAGATATTCCTGAATTCTATGGGTTAGTCTTAAGCAGGGATTGGTCTGCGAAACTTAATGGTTATATCGTGACTGATTTTTCACATATGTGGCTTCCCTATAAAGGGAAACCAAATCAAATCAAAATCAAGCGAGAAAAACATATGACGCACACTCTAACTGAATTTGAACAACTGAACGAACCTGTAGCTTTCAACAACAATATTCTTGAAGGTTTTTCTGCTGAGTCATTTCTTGGGAATTTTACTGCACCACAATCACCCTTTTCTGTAATACTTTTGTTTCTCAAATTGAAAGTTTTTCACAATCTGATTCTTCTAGAATTGTTAATATTTCTGATTCATTTGTAGATAAGCCTATAGATAGAACTTTATTTTGGTCATTATATTTTGATGGATCAAAATCTAGTGATGGAACAGGAGCAGGATGCATCCTAATTGATCCAGAAGGAGAGAAAACCATGCTATCATGTAGATTAGAATTTGAGTGCACTAATAATACCGCTGAATATGAGGCCTTGATTCAAGGGATTTATAAGGCCATAGGGTTAAATGTAAAATACTTGAAAGTATATGGATATTCCAAAATTGTCAGAAGACAAGAGAGGAATATCATTCATTGTCTTTCAGGACATCTCAAACATTATCAAACCCTAGTACAGGACCTTACCACTCAATTTCTAGCATTTAATATCTCCTCTATTCCTAGAAATCAAAACACATCAGCTGATTTATTAGCTAATGTTGCATCCAAACACCTCCCTGCTGAAGATTGTAGTCCTGATAGATTTTCAGTAGAATTGATTTTTCGCCCATTTTTTCCCGATAATATTTCTAACTGGAGAGTATTCTACCATGATCAAGATATATTGAATTTCTTAACTTCTGAGAAATCATATGATGAACAAATTATTGATGAAGACGATTATGATCTGCAAATTATTTCAAGAAGTAATGAAAATCCGATTCCTAAATCTGTTGTTAAACTTGAGGATCTGTATGATATTAAAGACAGATTCAAGAAAGTTACTAATGCTAAACTTCAAAGTTCAACTTTGAAGTTTGAATTAGTGAATCTTGGCTCTGATTCTAAACCTCAAAATGTTAATCTAGGACTCAATTTAACTCCAGAATAAAGATATGATTTCATCAAACTTCTGAGTAAATATAAAAATGTCTTTGCTTGGAATTATGAGGACTTAAAGACTTATGGCACTTTTGTGATTCAACACACAATTCCAATGCTATCTGATGTTAATCCTATTCAACATAAGTTAAGAAAGATTCATCCAAATCTTAAAGATCAAATCAAAATAGAATTCAACAAACTTTTGAAAGCCAAAATCACTTTTCCTGTAAGGCATTCTAATTGGGTTTCCAACATGGTACCTGTCAGAAAGAAAAATAGTGATATTAGAATCTGTATTGATTTCAGAAATTTAAACAAGGCATGTCAAAAGGACAATTTCCCATTGCCAACCATGGAGCAAATTCTCCAAAAGGTACCTGGTTCAGAACTCATGTCCTTCCTTGATGGATTTTCAGGCTATAATCAAATTTTAGTACATCCATATGATAGGTTGAAAACCACTTTCAAAACCAAATGGGGAACCTATGATTATCAGAAAATGCCTTTTGGTTTAGTAAATGCAGGAGCTACTTTCCAGAGAGCCATGGACATAGAATTTAAGGGTCTGATTAATAGATTAGTTGTCATTTATCTTGATGACATAACAGTATATTCAAAGAAGAGATCCAATCATCTACATGATATGAAACTAATATTTGAAAGATGTAAAAGGTTTGGTATTTCCTTGAACCCAAAGAAATCCTTCTTTGCTCTCGATGAAGGAAAAATCTTAGGGTTTGTATGCAATCATTTTTAGGGCAGATTAATTTTGTAAAAAGATTCATTCCAGATTTTTCTAAATTGTTTTACCTATGGAATATGACTAAGAAAAATTATTCAAATGGGGGTATAAAGAAAAACAAACCTTTGATGCGATGAAGGCAATCATTAATGCACGTATTGAATACTCCCATTTTTTCTAAAGATTTTATTACGTATACTTTGGCACTTAAAACATCCTATCTTTGTTGTTTTAACACATTTCAATGATCCACAAATTGAAAACCATAGTTTCTTTCTTTAGCTCGAATCGCAAGGAGTAGGCTAAATTATTAGATAATGAAAAACAAGCCTTCAACGTGTTGAAAGTCAATGAAACATTTTAGGCCTTTTCTCTTAAAAACACACACAAAAGTTATTGTCCCATTCTCTGTAGTGAGACAATTATTAATTCAAAGAGAAGTAGGAGAAAAAAGGACTAATTGGGTGACAGCCTTGCAAGAATACGATATTGATATTAAACCAGCAAAGATTGTTAGAGGTCAAGATTTTGTAGATTATTAGCAGGAGCTCATAACATACCAAAAAATCAAGATCCAGACATTGCTGTTCAAGTAAGTCAGATAAGTGTTACAGATTCTGAATCTCAGTATGCTGATATGATATTTTACTTGAAAAATGGGTATGCTCCTTCTAATCTCAGTTATAAGAATAAACGTGCTTTAAGATTTAAGGCTACTAAATATGAAATCATTGATGATGTGTTATTCAGAAAAAATTATGATTCAATCCTATTAAGATGTTTTGAAAAGAAAGAAGCAAAAAAGGTATTGCAGGAATTACATGATGGACCAACAGGCGGTCATTTTGGAGGTGATATCACAACTCACAAAATCATCCATGCTGGATATTATTGGCCTACCCTTTTCAAAGATACACATGATTATGTGAGGAAGTGCAAAATTTGTCAAATTGCTAGTGGAAGACAAAAGAAGCCAACTTTTCCTTTGCAACCAGTAAACATTGGGCAACCATTTGAGCAATGGGGGCTTGATATGATTGGTGAGATAGTACATCATTCTTCCAAACAGCACAAGTACATCCTCACAACAACAGATTACTTCACAAAGTGGGTAGAAGCAATCCCTCTAAAGGTAGCTAATTCTGATGCAATTATTGATTTCATCGATCAATTCATCATTACCAGGTTTAGTGTACCTAACGCTCTGGTCTTCGACAATGCATCTTATTTTTCTGGTAATAGTATAATGGAATTTGCAATTAAAAGAGGTTTTAAATTGAAATATTCAGCAAATTATTATCCACAAGGTAATGGTTTAGCTAAATCCACTAAAAAAAATCTCATCAAAATCATTAAAAGGACCATTGATCAAAATCAAAAGAATTGGCACAAGTCCTTAATCTTTGCATTATGGGCTGATCGTATTACTTTTAAAGCTTCTATAGGAACTTCACCTTTCAATTTAGTTTATGGAAAAGAAGGTATGATAGCATTAAATCTAGCTCTTCCATCATTAGCCCTAGTGTAATTCATTGAAGAAAATCCTTCCTCATCCATTCAGTTGAGATTTGATCAAATCCTTAAATTAGAAGAAGATAGAAAAAATGCAAAAGATATTCATAAAAAACATCAACAACTTGTAAAGTTTTCTTTTGATTCAAGTTCCACCGGCTCAAAACATTTGTCAATTGGTGATCTTGTTCTGAAATGGGATAAAGCACATGAAGAAAAATGTAAGCATACCAAATTTCAGAAAATGTGGCTTGGACCATTTCAGATTTCGGAAAAGATAGGCTCATATACATTCATACTCCAAGATTTAACAGGAAAGAGAGAACCTCTTCCTGTAAATGGGTTTGTCTTAAAGAAATTCTTTTCATAAGGAGGTAACCCCTTCTTACTTGTACATATTCCTTTCTGCAATTTTTTGTTTTGTTTTGAATAAAGGTTGTTAATAGTCTTTGATTGACTTTTTACTATTAGAAAATGTCTTAGAAAGAATGTTATAAATACTTATTTTGTGTAAATAATAATTTTTAGGGAAATGATTACAATTTTGGATAGTTTAAAATAAAATGTTAAACTTTGAAAATTTGTTCAAAATATTTGCATGATCTTTTGAAACTTTGAGGAAAATGTAAATCATTATAAGTTTATTAAGCAGAGAAAGGTTATCTTTAAAAAGTAAAGACTTTTTCAAGCTTTAGCAAACAAAAAACTCTGAAAATTGTCATCTATTATTCTTAAGGATACAACTATTTCACCCCATCCATTTTGGTTGTGATTTTTTAGAATGTAATTCTAAGAAATTATGTGGCAAAATTTAGGAGATAAGAGGTCACATCACGAGCCTACTTATCATGATCATAAGAAGTAATAAAACTGACATTACCAATACTGCATACCAAAACAGGGCAATGGCTTATAAAAGTAAGACAAGGGGTCTCATCACGAGCCAACTTGTTCAGTTTAATTACAACTAGTGAATGACATTGTTACTAACTAGCTATCAAACCAGAACAATGGCTCTTAAATTAAAAAAATAAATAAAAGATAAAAACATGAGACAATATGTCTTATGAATTTATTTTTAAAGAATCATAATCTTAGTTGGATGGGATAATGAATAGTTGATGGTTAAAAGGTAACCCTATCGAGACTATGAACATTTTCTGGCAGCAGAGGCAATACCTATGACAATAGAGTATATTACAAAAGCTAAACTTGAATAAGTCCACTTACTTCATTATTTATCAACAAATCAAAGCTTGAGATAACCCAAAAATGTTTTTATTCTTAAGGAATTAAGAAAAAAATTGTAAGTGATTTTTATTCTTTTTCATAATTAGATTTTATTTTAATTATCCTAAGATAGATTTCATTATCTTTAGAAATTTTCACTTACCAGAAATATAGTGTTCATTTTATTTTTTCAGAGATAACTGTTTCTTCCAGTTTATCACCAATTGTTGTACTGTACAACAACTCTCCCCATTTCTAAATTTCTAGAATAAATTTCATTTAGAAATAGGTCCCTTTTTTTCTTGCTTTCTAGATAGAAATAAAAGATTTAGAAACAATCCGATCATTTTTAAATTAAGAATAAGAAGTTCATTGATAAAAGGACATATTGCATATCTTTATTAACAAGTGTGTATAAGCAAATACAACATTGAAAAACTTTCCAATCCGCTGAGATATAAAGATTTTATCATATCAAAATATTACATAAAGTTTTTATATTTAACAATATTTGATGTGTACAGTAATCACAATCGGAAATCGGAGAGATCTTTAAGTCTTATATTCACTTTGTAAATCTCCGATGCGATGGAACTCAATCGTAATCGCAAATCGGAGAGATCTTTAAGTTTCATATTTGTTCTACATACTTCTAATGCGATGCGATCCATCACAATCACATTTCGGAGAATGATCTTTCATGGAATTATTATAATAAAACTTCGATGCGATGAGTCATATCGCAGTTGCAAATAGGAAAAATTTAAAGTGATCATATCTACTTTGAAATATTCCGATGTGACGCAGTTCATCCCTATCGCATTTCGCAAAAACTTTAAACAAACTCTTTGTGGTCAATTGAAAAACCCTGATGTGATGCGCTTCATCGCAATTGCATTACAGAGAAACAAACGTTATATTTGTTTGATTAAAAGACTCCGACGTGGCGGACCCAACCTTATCGCAATCGAAAATCAAATAAACTCATTAACGATCCACTCCATTTGAAAATCCCCGATGCGATCATCGCAATCGGAAATCGGCATAAATCATCTTATGTTATTTTGTGTACCGTTGAAGATTCGCGATGCGATTATTACTTAATGCTCATAGACTATTTATTCATCGCATCGCAAGGATTCAAAAGGTAATATTTTAACACTTATTTCAAAAGTGCCAACTCCCGATTGTACGTATGGTATTGAATAAGAAATCAAACGAATAATAGAAAATGATTTTGTTTTAAATACGTGAGTGTGACTCCTTAGTGGGCATTTAAGTTTTAACGATGAAGATAATAAATGGAAATCAACGAATAAATCCTTTTGTATAGATGTTCTCATTATTGCGTTTTCACCTCGGTTGAAAGCTTTTCTTCGTTGTAGAACAATAGAACGTCCAATCCTTTCATTCGTAGAATGAGGGAAACGTTACCTGATACCAAAATGTCGAAGAGATCTAGGAAATCAAAAGCTGCCGTCGCTGCAAAAGCTCCTATGTTCACCATGGTACCTAAAGAGAAACCAGCGAAGTTTAAGCTGGTTACAGACACCTCATGCCAGGGACTTGGTAAGATGACGTGGGAAAATGTATATAACCTGCTTGAAAAGGAAAACCCTAAAGTTGTTGAGGCCAAGGCAACAGTTCCTGATGAAGACGACTCAGACTTTGATTCTGAGACTCCTCTTAGTGCATTAGCGAACTCATTCTTGCACCGAATTGCAGTTCGGGCAAACATTTTTCTATAATATGATGTTATTCGATGGGTAATTGATAATGTGGCTATCCAAAATAGAACCTTTGTTTAAGCTTCTAGAGCAACTTTCGGGTCGTTCAAAGCAGAGGACATTAAAGAAATGTATCACCTTCCAGACCCACAAAAAATCTACAACAAAGACTTCATCAAGGAATTTGCTGCGAATAATGAAAATTATTCAGAGCTGATTAGAGAATGGAGAAGGGCTTCCGAAAAGCACAAACACGAGGCATCAGGTATGTACTCTGTGGAGTCTCTTTCGCCTCCATACTGTTATGCTGCAACAATGATGTGCAGATTGTTTGGGAATGATAACTCAGCTAGGTTTTCTATACAAATGGTGCCATTAATAAATTCTGCTATAAATTCCGAGATAATAGACTGGGTTGTCATTCTTTCTGATAAGATAGCCAATAGGATTCTTGAGTATAGGAAAGACAAAATCTTAGGAAATATTACTCCTTTTTAATTTTGTGCTTATATCCTAGATGCCCTTTGTTTCAATTCTGAATTTCCCATGTTAGGATGGAAATGGACCCCTAAAGATCCTACTCCTATTCATATATATCACAACTTCTTGTGGAAGGGGCATTTCAAGAGCCATGTTTACAGAGTTTGTCACGGTTTTCTTATCCCGATCTATCAAACTGTTTTTGGCTGATTCCCTCCTAGACTTTATGAGAAGGCTAAAGTTGATTTATCCTCGATTGGGGATTGGTTTGGAGAAGAAAGATTCACATATATCAGAGTTTTCGAAAGTATTGTAGAACCACACATTCTTCCTTTGTATGTTCCAGATAAATTGTTAGCACAGGAAATTTCATATCAGTTGACAGTAGAAGGCATGTCCAGGACTTTGAAGAACAACAAGAAGCTAATGTGGCCTACTTTTGCTTTTAAATGTGGAGATTATACTCTCAATAATTTTGTTCATGCTGAGAAAGAAGTTGGCAAGATAACCAATCTTAAGCTTTCAACAATCCCGGGGAGAGAATATGACCCAAGGAAGGTGGCATTTGATTTTACTACTTCTGTTTCAATTTCTCGGTTCGAACATGAACCAGATATTTTCGATGATTTATTTGTTTTTATAGATAATTTGTCCCAAGTTTTTTATTTGGCCAAGTTCAAATTCCATACTGAAGAATTGAATAAGTTTATGTTGTTTAGAAGCCAAATATTATTCAAAGTTCCTCTGGATCAATTAAGAGTTCCTATGCAGGAGAATGAATCACAACAGAAGGAAACAGAGGATACATCTGGCAAAATAGTAACAGGAACTAATCCTGTTATATAGAATGAAGACATTAGCAACAAAGTTAATACTGAGAAGAAAGAAACAACTGCTAAACTTGATGTACATATTGATCAGCAGTCTTCAGCCCAGACAGGAAAAGAAAGCACTGGTACTGATACCAACGTGCATTCTGAGAAAGGAGGCACAAATAGTGAGGCTACTGAATAGGCACCAAAAGAAGATATAAACAATAATCCAGATTCTCAACTTGGAAGAGAGGAAGCTGCTAAAAAGGTAGTTGAATCTGCTGAACTCATTTTTTCTCCTCATTTGCTGAGCCAATATGAACAATTTTCCAAGCAAATAGGACAACAAAATAATCCCCAAGTTAATGTTCTGGAAGATCATGATATAGAATTTATTCCTGAAAATCCCACAAGTGAAATTATGTTGAAAATAGAAGAAATCCCTCCTCTGGATGTATTTTACAGTCCTAAGCATAAGGTTGTTGTGAGAAAACAAAGGAAAAAGAGTAGAACTGATCATGATGCACTTTCGACATCATAGGTGGAGTTTATGAATATTGTTTATAAAAATGCTGGGGTGAATCCATCTTAGGATCTCACTAAATTATCTCAATACGCAGGTGCCTATAGTGCTGTAACTATAGACAAGGCCTCTGAAGTTACACAATTAATGAAACAAAAGGATTTGCAAATAGCTATGTTAGAAGAACATGCTATAGAGAACCAACAGAAAATTATTCAGTTAGAACGGAAATTGCAGGATGAAGAGCTCAAATCCAAACAGCTAGAAGAGCAGCTTGCTGTTGAAAAGAAAAATATTGATCAACAGACCTTAGAAAAGCAACAACAGCTAAACCAAGAGATAACAAAATTACAAGCTCTTCTGCAAAATGAGAAAACTTCAAAGATTGAGCAAGAGAAGATGTTTCAATCCAGATTGGACAAGTTTAAGAATTATCCTAATTTGGATCAGTTAAAAAATGAAGCCCTGGAGACAAATAAGTTATTGTCTAAGCAATTAAATGAATTTTTTCTAAAGGTTGCAGAAGCAGAATCCTTGTGTGAAATTACATCTTCCTTAGTAGATGAAGGAGTCAGTATTAAACTTGAATTTGATGAAACTGATGAAAAAATTTCCGAATTTCTTTTATGGCAAGACTCAGAGTCGGGAAGAAAAGAAAACCTTCCTAGGATTGTCGAGAGACATAAGGAAATTATTTTTGCAGAATGGGAACATCGTTTAATCAAAGCGGAAGGAGCTACATCCAGAGCTAAAAGTATGATGAACAATGTAACACAACTGGTGAATAATAGCCTGTATGCAATCAATTTGATTTCAGATTGTACCCTGGGAAGTTACCTAGGGTAGAAGAAACTGATTACAGATGGAAACAAGATATAATCAATAAGAATCAGAAAATTAGCCAACTACAAGGAATATCGTGGGATATGATGTGGACCTACCTTATCAAGCCTCATAGTCAGCAAACAATGATTAAATTTCTTTCAAATGCCATCAATTGCATTATTCCTGAATTCTATGATGCCACATACAGAGGGCAGTTGCACTCAAAGCTTAGTCATCCAGAAGAAGTGAAAGAAATGCTCAAAATATGCCATCTGGGCACATCAAACGCAACAGATAATCAATGAATCAGTTCACTTCAAGATCGCATTTCTGTTTCTAGATTTTTGATTAGATAGATTGTAGGAATAATTTTAGTTATTTTGTTTTATTAAGCACCTGTTTAAACCCCTTTCATGCATTTAGAAAGGGGTTTTGAATTTGTAATATTTTTACTTGGAGATTACATTCCTGTACTCCATTGACTTATATTTTTATAAAGGATCACATCTGGTGATTCTGTGCAAAATTGCCTTTAAGAATTGCATTTCTGTATCTTGGAGTCTATTTTACATTGAAGTTACTGGAATTGGATATCGAATTGCATCAGAAAGTATCAAGATGGATATTGTATTTCTATCTATTCACTGCTAGTTTTCTTATGTTATGAGATATTCTCTTTTAAATTGCTATCGTTTATGTGTACTTGTTTCACAATATTTCTTTATACATATCATTTCTGAGTGTGTAGAAATATTTATCTTTTACAGTATATGCAAATGATATATAAATGATGAATGCAATATGTTATTATAACTCTGTTTAATTTCTTAAATAGAGTTATCTTTATTTGTTACTGCATATTTCAATTAAGCTATAATACATTTTCATGGTTATTGGTTAGTTGAAACAATTGAAAGTTGTATTCACATTTGATACCCGGGTTAGTTTTAGAATTATTTTATCAGTTTTAGATTAGATTAGATAGTTTATTTCAGTCATTTAGTCCCATTTTCCCTTCACCCAATCATTCCATTACCAACGCATTTAAATTATTAGGAAACTGGTCCTATCAATCCAGTTGGAGCCACCATACCAAACAGAAAAGGAGCTGCCTTAAGGTCCCGACCGGGTGGTTATCCCCCATTGTTCGAAGCAGCAATTTTCGAGGCTTCAACACTACCTTGCCCCATCAAGAAGACTGCAATTTCATCCTTCTGGCCCTGATCTATCCCCTTGACCTAATTTCGATTCAGTGAGGCCTACCCTAAAAATCAAAATCCAAATCCCTTGTTTTCCTTAGCTAGCCTAAAATCCTTTCAATCCAGCCCTCTTGGCTATGATTCTATCGAGATATCCCTATTTGACTTGGTAGGGCTAGATACTGAGTCCAAATATTGGTTTGAGGTTACCTCAGGATTTCCTACTTCAGTCTTAGTATCAATCCAAGTGATAACATGGAAAACCCTTGGAAATTATTCTTCTTAGATATTCATTGAATGATTCAACAACAAGAGTACAATAATCCATGAGTACATATCTTTATGATGCATAAAAAAATATCGTACAAGCACTAAAAACATACCCATACTTTTGCATTAGGGAAACTCAATCTAAGAACTGAAATGCACTGACATTGGTTGTAGCAAACTGATGACCACGATTGATACTGAATGAGGATTGAAGATACTTCTGCAACTAAAAAAAATAGATATGATCTGAAAACCAACAGATCTATAATACCCAAACTTGGATCTGATAGATCACCAAGTGATCTCATCTCAAATGTCCTAGATATGAAAGCAAGAGACTGTTATCGAGTGCTCTGACGCAACTGTTACTGAACGAATGATCTCTAAAGGCACTCCGTAATCAAATGAAGATGAACCAAATATATTTTTCTTATAAAATATCTTGGTCTCGGCCTTAACATGCTCAGCCCACGAATGAAGGGCTCTGAGCCGCTACCACAATGTTTTGTTCCTGCGGAACTTCAGATTAGCCCCATCTGACTTTAGGACTTTGGCCCGCCTCTAGCAAGTTGTGCTAGTGGCTTTGGAAACTTGGCCGCGGGTACAATACACCCTGCCCATGACTCTACTGAACTAGGTCGTTACCTAGGCCTTTCCTATCTGCAGCTTTAGCCCACTAAATCTAGATCTGAAATGTTTCTCAGACCCTGATCCCAATCCACTGCGTGCCACTGTGCGAGGTCCTTCCTACGTACCTGTGCGAGCCAAAGACATAAACATAGATGAAATAAAATGATGGATGCAAATCATAGATCGCTTGAGCAAGTGTGAAAATGAGCTTGAGGTCACCTCTCTTTATAACTTTGTGAGTGACCGCTTGGGGCTTTGTCCGGATCAACACACAGTTAACTAAATCATTAAAATATTAAATTATTTCATAACTTAATTTATGCTTAACTGATTGGGGCAATCTATAGGTCGATTTTGATCCTCTCAAAAAGAGGATCTAATTGAATTATTATCTTAATCATCCGAGCTGGAAAATGTGTAATTTGACCTTAGTTTCAAAAATTAACACTCCCTTTCAACTAGGAAGAATTCCACTTTGCAATATCTGCTCGGAGTTCTCTACAACACAGAGTCATCATGGCTCAACACAATTTGCTGATATCTGATCATCGATCAATATTCCATTCTGATATTCATGTATGATCATGTGTCGTCACTGAACATATTTTTCATGTAGTATTCATGTTGTTAACCTTTCTCATTACAAATCATCAATGTACTCTTCATGCTTATTTTTGTTTATCCCTTGATTGTTTATGCTTGTATGCTGAACATTCTCAGATATAGAAGAAGAATTTCTCACCAGAGGGGAGCTTGGACTACCACCATCTATTTATCAATTTGGCTTTCATTATGCAATATCTGCCATTGGGCTATTAGTCGTAACTTTTACCAACGGGTTGCTACCCGAAAATTTGTCATCAGGATACTACCTGAAAATGTCATCATAAGAGAGCATATCAACATGGAATACATCTCGACATGTATACATCTCGACCCAGAATCTCATGGGGGAGATAAACCTATACAATCCCATATCTATCAAATAGGATACCCATCCACATAGGGGATATCATCTTGACCTTGGTTTCACGTCGGGGATCTCACTCTTAACCCAAAATCACATAGGGTTATTTCACATCGGGGAGCTCACTCTCAGCCTGTAATCACATAAGGTCATCCAGACCCATCCTATTTCCTATTGATCTTCCAATCGATCACCCGGAATAGTCATGTGGTAGAAAACCTACATCATAATCCACTTGGGTTGTACACCCCAAGTACACTCTCAGCTCATTGGACAAACGAAGAGCGGCATTCCTGACAAGTCAGCCCAACTTGTGGGTATGATGCCAACTAGGGTATACTCTACAACGACCAACGATGGAGGAGATACTTGACTTGTCAAAATGGACAAGGATCACACGCATAACCCATGAGTGAAAAACAGGGAATATGCCCTATTCTACAGAGTTCCCTCAACCCCAAGAGTCGTTTACCTCAAATCCTCACCTTGAGAGCTCAAGCAAGGTAGGAAGAGCACTCAATGTTATTGATCAATGCTGCTTTCATTTGGTATCTGCTGATTCCTGTTCCTACAGGACATCAAATCAAACATTATGTTAGACCATACATAATCATATAAATCACAACAATATACCATAACCATCCTCCCTTTCATGGAGGTGTCAAAAAGACATGGATACTATAGTCATCCTCCCTCTCACGGAGGTATCAATCACAAGCCTCAACTTGTCTTGAACAACTGCATTGTCTCAATAATTAGAGAACACAGAGTCCCAACTATACGTATTTGGGATTCTCTCTCATCATCGTGTATCCATGTCTTATCCAGATCATGCTTGATCAACTCTCTAAGGAGCTTCTACATCATGCCTCATAGCTAGCAGCATTGTGTCTGACCTCGGTCCCGCTATGGACCTCTCGTCCAAAGATATAATGGTATATATCATATTAGGGTAGCATCCAAATCTCCTCATCAATACTAATCACAAACATCATCAATGCATCTATACAACTACATATTGTGGGAGAATTATCTCAAAAAAATAAAATACATTTGGTGGAAATCTTGAATGAAGCAACTCAATCATGAATTCAATCATGTTCTATACACATCATATATGGATGAATTTTAAAAAAAGAACACCATTGCTTCAATCAAGTAACATATGCCATATCATGTTCAATCAACATTTGAACTTTAAATCAGAGTGTCCAAGGATTTATATTACACAAAGACATTTCACAAGTCTTTTACTATGGAATTAAATTCCAAATATCAAATTATTATGCCATGATATATCATTGCGATATTCAAAATTCATCTCCCTCTTACTTAGATTTTCGTAGGCTTATCACTTATCAGTTAACTATTAAAATTTATCACTTATGATATATCAGTTAACTATTAAAAGTAATTTTGAGATTAGATTACATTTTATTTTCCATCTTATTTAAGGGATAACTAAAATAGAAATGCACCAAATTTATCCCACACCAGTGTAGGTGCTGCTAAGACCTGTGGTCCCACACTAGTGTAGGTGCTGCTTGGACCTCCTGGTCCCACACTAGCATGGGTGCTGAAATTTCTTGTTGAACTTAAACACTCCCTCTCAACAAGAAAGGGATTATCCTTCACCCCGATCCTACCTCTATGGTATTCAAATTTTATCCTGGTGAGTGCCTTCGTCAGAATATCTACATCCTGATCTTCTGTGGGAATGTACTGAAGTAACATTATCCGCCTCTGCACACAATCTCTGAGATGATGGTACCGAATATATATGTGCTTGGACCTATCATGAAACACAAGATTAATCGAGAGTTTAATGCAACTCTGATTATCACAATGTATCACTGTTGGATCCATCTGAGAACAAAACAAGCCAACCAAGATCTTTCTCATCCAAATAGCCTCACAGGCAGCTTGAATTTCTGCCATGTAATCTGCTTCCGCTGAACTGAGTGCCACAGATCGTTACTTCCTGTTGTACCAAGAAACTGTTGTCAATCCTATGCTGAAGATCCCTCCTAATGTGCTCTTTCTATCTGATGGATTGCCTGTCCAATCTGCATCCGTGAAGCCTTGAAGCTTCACTCCCTCTGTCCGTTTGTACCATAGACCATACTCTAATGTGCCCCTCAGGTATCTCAAGACATGCTTCCCCGCCTTCCAAAAGAGCTTGGTAATCTTAACCATAGCTTGACTCAGCCAGTTAACTATGTAGAAAATGTCTGGTGTGGTGTTCACTAGATACATCAATGAACCAACTAACTGTCTGTAGATAGTAGCATCCACTACCTCTCCAGAAGTAGCATCCTCTTTCCTCAAATTTCATGGAAGAGGAGTGTCCATAGGTTTTCAACTCTCCATGTGTAACTTACCTAGTATCTCTTTGGCGTACTTGTCATGAGAAACAAAAATTTCACCATCCCGCTACCCTATTTCCAAACCAAGGAAATAATGAAGGAGTCCCATGTCCTTCATTTCGAACTCCCTTGCAAGATCCTCCTTGCATGAGTGTATCAGCTGCTCATCTCTAGTCAAAATTAGATCATCAAAATAAAGAAGAATAATCAATAGCTTACCCTCAACCACAATTTGATACAGGTTTGCATCAACTTCACTATTGGTGAAGCCCAGTCCGGTGAAATAGCTGTCTATCTGAGTGTACCAAGCACGAGGTGCTTGCTTCATCCCATACATTTCTCTCTTGAGTCGACACACATGCGACTCACTGTTGAAGATCTCGAACTCTTCAGGCTTCTCTATGTACACTTCTTCCTCAATCACTCCATTGAGAAACATAGTCACTCACATCCATCTCATGAATGTGCCAGCCCATTTGCGCTAAGAGTGCAAGGATGGATCTAATGGAAGAGTACCTTGCAACAGGTCCAAAAGTCTCATCATAATTGATCCCCTCGATCTGTGAGGATCCTGGGGCCACAAATCGGGCCTTGTATTTATCCACACTCCCATCAGCAACTTGCTTTACCTTATAGATCCATCTAGATCCAACCACTAATTTGTCGACCGGTCTCCCATGCACTATTCTTGACAATGGAATTATACTCCTCCACCATTGCATCAACCCAAGTTGGTTGCTACACTACCTCCTGAAAGGAAGATGGTTCAATCACAATACATTTGCTCATAAGAGCCATGTATCCAGTAAACCTGTCTAGAGACTGTCTCTGTCTGCGCTGTGAAGTAGGGGCTCCTACATTCTCTGTAGCATCAAGTCTCAAACTATCAGCTTTTGTGGTGCGCCTTCTGCCATTTCTGATGGATGGCTCTGCATGAGTGTTTTCTTCCACTCCATAATCCTCCGCATGTGGCTGCTCCACATCTTGAGGCACATCCTTGGGAACCAACAGTTCATCCTCTGCATGCAATTCCAAATACCTCTCAAGGGATAACTGCATGGCTTTGTCCTCATCGAATTTTATATCCCATCACACAACAGTCATTCTGTGATTTGGAAAATACACCCGATAGTTATGGGGTTTTTCAGTGTACCCCACAAAAATCCCGATCTCAGTTGTCGGTTCCATCTTCTTCCCCATCAGCCTCTACTAGGCAGTGCCTCTTTTGGTGTACTCATTCCAAGTATCCTATGAGGATAATGGTTCTGCACAAATACCGCAGTGTTGCATGCTTCCGCCCACAGATGCATCAGTAGGCCTTGATCGTGCAACATCGTTCTTGCTGCACCCACAATCGTTCTGTTATTTCTTTCAGCGACCCCATTATGCTGTGGGTTACGAGGTGCTATTAGTTCTCTTCAAATTCCTTCTTTGCTATAGAAGTTCTTGAATTCGTTAGAGATGTACTCACAACCATTATTGCTCCTAAGAGAATTCACTTTCTTCCCCGTGTATTTCTCCACCAGTGCATTAAACTCAAGAAACTTTGAGAATGTCTGATCTTGCTTCTACATGAATAAGATCCAACACTTACAAGAAAATTCATCAACAAATATCACATAGTACTTATGTTTTTCTATCGAAGCAATAGGGAATGGTCCACACACATTCATGTGAACTCTCTCAAGGATCCCTGAGGCTCGGTTCTCCTTCTCATGAAAGGTGGCCTTTGCACATTTTCCCATAGTACATCCCTTGCATGTGTCTGACTGTGCAAGTGTACCCTTGGGAAGACCAGTACAAATTTGCTGCATGACTTTCAAGGCTCCATGGTGAAGATGGACCAATCTCCTGTGCCAGAATTCACCCTCATCTCGGCTCACCACTTTGTCCGCCTTGCCCATCAATGCTCCGCAACCATCTACATCTAGCTTGTAGATATTCTTAACTCGAATCCGTCCTATTGTTTTGTGTTGCAGGAAAGCTTTTCCTTCACTAAAAATAACATCATAGCCTATATCCTCCAACATTGCAACTGAGACTAAATTTCTCTTCAAACATGGTACATGTATTACATATTTTAATTGATTGTCTCTAGAAGGTAATGGTACCAATCACATTAGCACTGTACTGCCTGTCATCACCCATTTAGATATTCATCTGGAGATCCTTCTCCTCCAAGCTACTGAAAAGTTCCTTGTCTCTCATCATGTGAAAGAAAGTACCACTATCCAAATACCACATAGATCCCAATGCACTTGACACCATGCATGCGATCAATAAGAAGTCAAGCTCAAATTGCGAGGCCAAAGCCTCACCAACTGAAAATCCTCTAGCCTTTCTGTTCTTCTTATTTTGTGGACAGTTAGTAGCATAATGCCCATGCTCGTGAAAATGAAAACACTTCACCATGGGCATGTCCCACTTCTTGCCATCTTTGGACTCGGATTTGGAATGGAATTTCGTCCCCTTCGCCTTCTTTGCCTTGGTAGCCAAAGAAAAATCTTCTTCATCTTCATTCTTAGATGAATATCCATCTCTGGTGTTCCGTCTGAACTCCTCTTGCACCAAATTTGACCACAGTCGTTCCCAATCTCGCAGCTTTTCCCTTCCATTGACAGAGTCTTGATAAATGTGCCAACTATTGGGAAGTCTTAGAAGATCCAAGCTCACCAAATCATCATCAATGCAAATTATGCTAGTGCTCCTCATTTCATCCCAACATTGGACAAACTTTGTTAAATATTTTGGCATGGAGTCGCCTTTCTCCATCTTGATCTTCCTGAGTTTATCTATGAGCACCAATTTCCTATGGTCACTGTTTCTCTAAAATAGATCCGTCAAAGCCTTCCATATTTCATATGGTGTGGCTTTCCCATGGATGCTTGAGACAATGTGGTCTCGTACTCCCTCCAATAGGATCCTCCTCGCCTTTGCCTCTTTCTTTTTCCATGCATCAAGATTTGCAGCATGTGTCACAACAGGTTTTGGAGTATCATTGTCAATGAATTCCTTCAAGCCATTGTCTTCGAGTACTGCCTCCATCCTGTCCTTCCAAGAAATATAGTTTGATATGCCCTCGACTGCATACTCCAAACTCAATCCATTGAAAGCCATTTCGATCCTGAACCAGCTGTAGCACCAAGAAAGTGTTTCTGCAAGTTCGAATTCTATCCAGTCACAAACTCAACTCCTCCTTCACTATTGTGATTTCCTATGCTCTGATACCATGTAGAAATTATATAACAAGCACGTATACCATGGATTCAATATGATCTAACAATGTACTAAAGTTAAATACTGCTTCTACAAATCAATTGTGGAATTAAAAACACAATCGCCAATCACATGAAGCAAAGAAGAATCAATCAAGCCACAACACAGATAATTTCCCGGGGAAAGATTGCTTCTCAAAGCCACTCAATCTTCTATTGTATATTCAACATGGAATCTTGAAACAATTAGATACAAATCTTCTCACAAGAGCCCTCCTGTACTCAGCTAATTGTCTCACACTGTCTTAGATAAAACTGACAAATACTTAGCCAATTTACTGCCTCCAGACAACCTGCCTTGCTTGCGCAGTTCCTGATGAATGTGTTGGGGTTCCCATGTTTTGGCCAGATTGGCAAGACCAAAAGATGAGACAACATCAGAACCACTTTCAGACCTCAGGATCTAGCCCTCCTGGGTCCATAGAGGGATCTCTCTATAATAAGCAAGGTTTATGTCTTTGAAGCTCAAATTTTAAGGTGTTAGGCTAGTTATAGGCATAGGGTTTGTTTGTTTGGTTGCTGGTCATCAGGAAATAAGGGTTCAATGTAAGACAAGGATGAGAAAAGAGGATTTAGGCAGAGGTGAAGTATTCCAGGGAGCATTCAAGACCATTGGGCAATGGAGTCAGGAAAGGATTTTCTTGCTAATCAATATGTAGGCTTTCAATTGGGCTAGTCATCTAAAACATTGGATCTTAAAGATGATAGTGTGGTATGGAATGGTAATGGAGGAGGAAACAATAAAGATTTAGAACACAAAGTTAAAGACTTAAGATCAGAGACAGACTTTGAACTCTCAATGCTTCGGCCTCCAGCTTGAGGGATCTTAGAAAGGTTCAATCAATTGAAAAGGATCCTAGTGAGATAGAAACAGGGTTCTAGACCTCCCAGTGTTCCCAATTCTTTCAATTAAATCCTAAAAAGAACATATAAGAATAGATTCATTTAATTCATACATCAGAGAGCTGGCAATAACATCCACTACACTGGTTAAATTAACTGAAATCAATTCTTAGATAACACATTTAGTAGAAAACATTGAAGGCGAGGAGAGAAGAAACATAGGGTACCCAACAAGGGTAAATCCCATGCCAATATTCTGATGCAAGCCAATAGAAATGAAATGAAATGAATTAAAACATAGAGATAGGAAAACATCACCGCAGCTTTAGATCAGGATCCAAAGAAATGTGCTTGGCATATTAAATAGCAATACCAGTCAAGTGCAACATTGCCAATAGCTGGATACTCAGTCTGAAATCATCTTCTTCAGCCTATCT
Source organism: Pinus albicaulis (assembly GCA_034641835.2). NCBI lineage: Eukaryota > Viridiplantae > Streptophyta > Pinopsida > Pinales > Pinaceae > Pinus > Pinus albicaulis. The sequence goes on from JAXQQM020084767.1 coordinate 153,683, forward strand.
TACAACTTTACACAGAGACTATGTCCAAATGAAACAACTTGTAATTCTCTGATAACTGATCAACAACCTTTACAATGAGTTTATTCATGAATTTATAGCTCTAGTGGAGCGGAGAAGGTAGGTGAAACACTAAATGAAGCATTGAACTCAGAAAATAAAGAGGGCCGAAGCCTATTCTGTTTAAACCCTGTGCATTTATGTCTGGCACTCTTTTGGATGCAAGAGTGGTCTTCTCCAGGCTTCCATTTACCCCGATATGTCTCTGATGTACTTTGGCTGCAGTACTCTGTAGTACTTCTGGTGAATTAAACAAAAAAAGTAGAATCATGACGCTAAGATCTGCCATACTGTGCAACAAATGCTGCTGATAACATAGGACTGCTGTAGGGGAGAAAACTTCACTTGGACACAATGTAGACTGAAACAATAATGTGTACCGTGTCCTTGCTCAGGATGAAACATTCTGCTGATTTGAAACCCTGATAACATTGTTTTCTGCGCGCTGGACCTTTCATGCAATCCATGATGTCTTTGAACTGGTACCTTTGCCTTCTAAAATCCCTGGAAAAGCGCAAAAATCTTCTATTTCTTGCCTTGAACTCTTTGCTGCTCCCATACTGTCTTTGTCGGTGAAATCTGTGCTTTAATGGCTCTGGGGAGGTTTTACAGAGTTCAAAACCTGTTCTTTTAATGCAAGTCCTGTCATGGCTCCTTCCCAGGCTTTCTTTGTGATTTCGACCTCTGAAAAATGGTCCTTTCTGCGTTTTTTGCCGCTGTAATAAAGACTGTGAAATTATGGTGGCTTTCATCCTCTGATAACCCTGAAAAACATGAAAAAATGTTAAGAAAACCATGCATGGAGGTGGTGGATGCAACGGGGATGATGGGAATGGCCATGTAGACTGGTAAAATGGCGGAAAAGTGCAGGATTACGGTGGAAAATGGTCGTGGCAAAAGTTTGCGGAATGCAGTCGAGGATGGCGAGAATGAAATTTTAACGTAAAACATTAAAATTTGACTTATGAATGGAATTATATAGGGGATGGACGAGAAAAAGACGACCACACGTGGAAAAATGACGTGGCGGGACCGGGTCAACGGCGGGGCATGTAGTTAAATTTGGACTGTCCGATCTCAGGAGGAGATCGACGGTCGAAAACACGTCGGAGGGCGATGGACAGTGGGCCAGGGGTACAGATGCCTTAGGTTATCCCCTGCGCAACTTCATGGAGCGATCACCATCGGATGAAGAGCCCCAGATCGGACGGTTTATATGCATATCGCGCCGGGTCAAATGCCGAACGTTAACGCGTGATGGGGGGCGGTTTTTGAATAGTGTTGGAGCCACATGTCAGGCGGTGAGTGGAATCGCTCTGAAAATAAAAATACCGCCCACCTCCGAAAGGCAGTGCGATAGAAACCGACGGTTTTCGAACGGGCGCGGCTGCGGGGACCACCGGGCGGATGAAATACGGACCGTTGATCTGCAGACTGAATGGATGGTCGATATATGATCGGGTGGCGGACAGGAAAAGCCGGGTGCGAAGAGGTTTTGCGACAACTGTCAGATCTGAACAGATCGACGGCGGAAAAATCACCCGATAACCAGCTGAGATAAGCGCCTTCCGCCTTGGTGCCTGGTCTTGGCGCTGGGTTCGTGGAGAGAAATATTAAGGGGGCTGGCCTGAAGGGGGATAAGACCCAATAGACATGAAAATAAGGTTATTTGGCCCATTTTAGTGCATTTTCAGGGCCGGGAAAAGGTAACGATAGAGGAAAACAAGGGGAATTAGACCAAACAAGGGGTGAATGTAGGATTTAAAGGGGATTTTGGGAGGATTTAGAGGGAATAAGGGAGGAATTCTGCAGGGGTGCAAGGGAAAAATAAAGGCCTTCTGGAGCACAAATTTTATCATCAGTGGGACCTTATAAAGGGAGTCAGCAGAGGGAATTTTATCAAAGGCAAAGGCACAGGAGACTTCAAGGATGATGTGTCTTAAGGGGAGATGCATTTCTTGAAGACTCAAAAACAATTTAGCCCCCTACTTTGCTTGTCAAAAAATTTATAGGGGGCTAACAAAATGCAATCCCTATTATTTAGGAATTTTGGCCTTCCTTGATCGCGCAAGTATCATAGGAACTACAATGGGTGTTTGGTTGCATGGGTGCAACCCAATAATCCTACAACTGATAGTCAACTTCCCTTTCACCTATATCTCAACTGGGTCTCCACTGGATCTGACATGCATGCAACTAATAATAGTAAATCCTTAGTTGTATGTGAGATCACTAATTGTGAATTAATTAATATTTAATTCACTTGATCTCTCACTAGTGTATCAAGCAGTTACAACTAGCACAACTGAGTTTAACTCACTTAACTGAATTAAAATGATTACAACCTACATTAACTAATGCACCACTGCACTTCAAACTTTCTTACAACTAGAAATACTCTGCATGCCTCACCAACTACCTCTAACTCGAAATTCATGAGCTAACTGAGTTTATCACACTCAGTTAACTATTAAAAGTTATTTTGAGATTAGATTACATTTTATTTTCCATCTTAATTAAGGGATAACTAAAATATAAATGCACCAAATTTATCCCACACTAGTGTAGGTGCTGGTAAGACCTATGGTCCCACACCAGTGTAGGTGCTGCTTGGAACTCCTGGTCCCACACTAGCGTGGGTGCTGAAATTTCTTGTTTAACTTCAATAAGCCCTTTGTTGTGGATTAATAATGTGAGATACTTAAACCATATTTCAAATATAAATCATGAGTAAGAATCAGTTCACCCTCTGAATGAGAATCCACATCATTCATATCATCAACTTGTCTTTACAGGGATCAAGCAATAGTAGATCTATCATAAATACATATCTATCATGATCATCAATATCATGTCATCCATCTTTCATCATAGGCTGGACTAGAAATATCAGGGTGGAAGGTATATGTGACAACACAACCTTAAGATCCAATAATAATACATCATGTTAAAGCATTTAATGGCATCGCATGCTATAACCACAGATATACATAAATATGTAACGTCAATATCATAAATATGCCTTTATAATCAAAATTGCAAATACCATGCATATCATAATCAATAGGATCAAGTTAGGTTAATAATTAAACCAAAAATATGAAATCACTCTTTCCTTTGAGCTTTCATCATGATGATCACAAGCATTATCAATACCATATCAATGAGGTAAACTTCCATAAGAGATCCAAACGATCTTATGCATATCAAGAATCAAGTGTACCATCCACTAAAAATCAGAATCAGGATTTAAAAGCAATAGATGTTAGCCACACATTAAGTTATGCTACTATATCCATGATCATAAACCACATCAAGTACTCTCGCAGAATCAAGTAGACCATCATGTTCAAACCATTCAATATCAGGTGCACTATTTCATCAACATAAATCCCAATCACTCTTATATGTGCATGCATGAGCCATCCAAGAATTAGGTATTCTCAATATACCGAAGGGCTCACCTATCCATCCAATGTTGTGGCTAAATCATAACATTAAAACAATATACCATGCATTCCTTAAATTATTACATGTGCACCTTCCCATAAGTAGCTTTTAGTGTGCAAGTGCCTCTTTACCTTTTCCGGATCTAACCATCTTTCCTTTTCCAAATGTGGCTTCATTCCTAGATCTGCCCAACTTTCCTTCATTTCCCGATCTAGCTATCTTTCCTGCATTTCCAAAGATCCTCAAGAGGGATGAAATCATCACATCTCATCACGAAGGTTAGATATATCCAGGTGCTCAAATATACATGTAGGAAGTAATGATTAGAAACAATAATAATATAAATATGATCCATACACATAAATAAGAGTAAGGGTTATAAGTCAAGGAATACTTATCTTCAACGAGAGATAATCCTCTTCCTCTTCAAGAGTAAGTTATAGATCGTAAAGAATTGTTGCCTTCAATCAACAACGATATCAATAACCAGGTCAACTGTCAAATAGATCCAAGTACCTCATAGATCATGTGAGGGTTTCATATACCGAATCTCAAGACTTTACCATAACCCAAGGTTTCTCTCAAACCCTTATCCACTAACTGCCTAGGGTTTTATTCATACCCTAGAATTCTTTTATGTCTTTACCATCCTCTACTTGATTCCATAGAAGTGTCTCTTTGGGGTGATCTTGATGGTTTTTCTTCAACCAGCTCCAATACCATGCTAATTTTACATAAAGCAACATTGTTCTTTACTTTGATAGTTACATTTCTTCATTAAGATGTTGATTCACCCCAAATACTTTTTCCATTGAATAGATCTATATCATTAACCATTAGAAAATGAAACTATGTGGAAACAAAAACACCATCATCATCAACATCATTTAAACATCAGAAATAAAAGATCAAGGGAAGAGAAGCATGAACACATTGAGACACCAGGATTGATCCAAGACCAGGGAAAAACCCAATATAGGGAGAACCCTTGGAAATTATGCTTCTTATATCTTCATTGAATGATTCAACAACAAGAGTACAATGATCAATGAGTACATATATTTACTATGAAAAAAAAAAATAGCATACAAACACTAAAGGCATACCCATACTTCTGCATGAAGGAAACTGAGTTTGAAAATTGAAATGCACTTACACTGGCTATAGAAAAATGATGACCACGACTAATATTGAATGAGGACTGGAGACACTTCTACAGCTGAAACAAATAGATATAATATGCAAACCAACAGATCTATAATACCAAAGTCAGATATGATATATCACCAAGTGATCTCATCTCAAAAGTCCTAGATCTGAATCGAGGAGACTGTTATCGACTGCTCTGACGCAACTGTGACTGAATGACTGATCTCTAAAGGCACTACGCAATCAAATGAAGATGAAACAAATCGAATTTTCTCATAAAAACTATCAGTCGTGGCCTTAACATGCTCAACCTGTGGCTGAAGGGCTTTGAGCTGCTACCACAACGTTCTGTGCCCACGACTGAGCTTCAGATCATCTCGATCTAACCTCAGAACTTTGGCCTTACCCCTTGCAAGTTGTGTCAGCGGCTTTAGCACCTTGGCCACGGGCACAACACACCCTGCCCATAGTTCTGCTAACCTAGGCTGCTACCTAGGCATTTCCTTCTAGAGGATTTGGCCCAATAGATCCATATATGAAATGTGTCAGACCCTGATCCCAATCTACTACGTGCCACTGCACGAGATCCTTTCGATGTACATGTGCGAGCCAAAAACATCAACATAGATGAAATAAACTGATGGATGCAAATCATAGATCACTTAAGAAAGTGTACAAATGAGCTTGAGGTTGCCTCTATTTATAAATTTGTGAGTGACTGCTTGGGGCTTTGACCGGATCAACTTGCAGTTAACCAACTCATTAAAATATTAAATTAATTCATAACTTAACTTTTGCTTAACCAATCTGGGAGATCTATACGTCGATTTTTATCCTCTCAAAAAGAGGAATCTAATTAAATTATTATCTTAATCATATGAGCCGTCGAATGTGGAATTTGACCTTAATTAAAAAAATTAACAGTATGTTCCTCAAAAGAAAATAAAATATGTGTGGATAGTGGCCCAGTTAATCTTTCTTAATTATGATATGTGAGCATATAGGGAGATGGAAAAATAATTCTTTGAGAAATATTTCAGATACCCCTACAGGTTCACCATAGGGGTGCAAGGGGGGAAGTGTTAGAAAATCGTAAAGGCAGAAATATTTTATTATTTTTAATAATTGATTGCGATGTTTCTTTTTATTACGATTCTTTATATCTTATTTCTTTTAGTTCATCAAGAAATTACCAAAGCAGTAACACATAAAACAATAGACACCATATGTAGGAACTATGCAAGGGAAAAATCCTCTCGAGGGGAAAACCCAATCAAGATAGTTCTTCCTTTCAATAGTATTATTTGAGACTCTTCACCCTAGACATATACCAAACCTTCCCTCCACACCAAGTCAGCCTCCCAAATCATTGACCCCTTTCGAGCAACTTCGACTAAGCAAAAACTTCCAGCAGCAGATGGATTATGGTAGCAGCAAAACTTGGAAGAATTCGATCTCCCAATCTAGGGCATGAAACAGAGAGAGAGAGGCACCAAAAATTCATTTATCTTCTTCTCTTTACACTTCCCCAAACTCACACTTATTTCGGCTTCTCGACAATAGATTCGAACTTTTCCCAGCTACGAGAGATATCGAACTTGTTTGAGAGAGTGTGCTCCAAATGAATTATATTTCCTTCCTTTTATAGACTCTAGGTGAGGTCCAATACGTGTATCTTAGGACGACATGATACCCTTTAGGCCGACTTGGTGTGGAGGTCACATAATTCATATTTTGCTGTATATTAAACCTTTTTACATGATTCAAAATCTCAAGAAGGGTTCGTTTAAATGTAAAATGACTCTATTAACTAAGAATAAGTCCTAGAATTCATCAATATGGAATTTTACCTAAAGCATGATGACTGATGCCTGAAACCCATGCTTTAATAAGTCACAATAATAATAATAAAATTTATTTTCCTTATTATTTTGTCAAGTACATTACAAGATGACTCAAGTAAATTAAATGAAGACCGAACCTAGTTATATTTTTCAACACTCCATCTTAACTAGAGAGGTATTCATCATATACAAATACAATGGAATATCTCATACTATATGAACAATGAAGAACTTTAGGCACCACAATGCCATGGACTAGATTCCTGACCAGGGAAATCTATCCATTCGTCTCTCAACAATTTAGGCACCACAATGCCACAGACTATATTCCTGACTAGGGAAATCTATCCATGTGGGACGAAGATGGACTCAAGCTTTCATCCCTTTTAGGTACCATTAGGTTTAATTGCTAACCATCAACCCAGGGACCCAGGTGTTAGAGAATCAGAAAGGCAGAAAGAGATCCTCTTGTTCTTGATTATTTACTTGTGAGCTTCTTTAGTTATTATTATGTTCTTCTTATATTTCTTCTTATTAGTTCATCAAGAAAATATCAAAGAAAATGCACATAGATCAAGGACAGCAGATGTAGGCCAGAAGCCAGGGAAAAACCCCCCTTGAGAGGAAAACCCAGTCAAGAAATTATTCCTTTCAATAGTATTATTTGAGACTCTTCACGCTACACCAAGGTCAAACCTTTCTTTCACACCAAGTCAACCTCTATAATTTTTACCCCTTTCCAACAACTTCAACTATGCAATAATTTCGACATCATATGGCTTCTAGTAGCAACAAAAATTGGGAGACTTCAATATCCCAATATAGAGCCTGAAACATAGAGATAGAGGCACCAAAATTCTGTTCTTAGTCTTCTCCTTAGACTTCTCAAAACTCACATTTATTTTTACTTTTCAGCAACAGACTTCGTGCAACAGTTCCGACATCATACGGCTTCTGGCAGTAACAAAAATTGGAATACTTTGATCTCCCAATCCATATCTCGAAATCGAGAGAGAGAGAGGCACCGAAATTTAGTTTTTCTTCTTCTCCTTAGACTTCCCAAAATTCTCACTTCTTTCAGCTTCTCGACAACATACTTCAAACTTCTTCACGACTACAAGATATATCAACCTGCTTGAGAGTGTGTGCTCCAAATGAATTCAAATTTCTTCCGTTTATAGGCTCTAAGCGAGGTCGAATTGGTGTTTCTTGGGCCTACATGATCCAACATGATCTCTTCTAGGTTGACTTGGTGTGGAGGTCACACAATTCATATTTGAATCAATAAAATCCTTTTTACATGATTCGAAAGCCCAAGAAGGGTCTCTTTAAATGTACAATGACTATATTAACTTAGAATGAATCCTAGAAGTCCTCATGGGGTCTTTGACCTAAAACATGGTGACCCAAGCATGAAACCCATGCTTTAATAAGTCACAATAATAATAATAAAAATTATTTTCTTTATTCTTTTGACAAGTACATTACATGATGACTCAAATACATTAAATGAAGACCGAACCTAGTTACAATTTCCAACACTCCCTATTAACTAGGGAGGTATTCATCATATACATATACAATGGAAGATATCATACTATATGAAAAAAGAAGAGCTTTAGCCACCATAATTCCATAGACTAGATTCATGACCAGGGAAATATATCCATTGGTCACACAATAATTTAGGCACCGCAATGCCACATACTAGATTCTTGACCAGCGCAATCTATTCGGGTGGGACTAAGACAGACTCAAGCTTTCAGCTTCTATAGGTACCATCAGGCTTACTTACTAACCACCAACCCAGGGAAATAGGTGCACATCCACCCGATGCCACCCTCCCAACTAGACATCAACACAAAGTGCTGGCATGATGTCTTTACAGGTGATGTTTACTCAAAAAGGTTCAACACAACATTTTCAAGCAATGCTTCACTCAAAAATCCTCTGGCAGTGCTTCATTTTTAAATCCACAACATTTTTCAGGAAATTCTTCACTCACAAAGCCTTTGGAAATGCTTCACTTGCAAAGCCACAACATTTTCAGGCAATGCTTCACTTGCAAATCCTCTGGCAATGCTTCAATTGTGAAGCCACAACACACCTTGATCCAATTGATCAAGAACAACAAATCTCTCCCAATCAAAATGATTGGTATCCAACATGCTATCAAGTTCTTCAAGAGATTCACTTGTGCAAACACAAACACCATTCATCAATAATTCATAATCAAAACAAATTATGGGGTTTCGATGTTTCCCTTCAACCAATTCCAGTTGGACTATCAATAGAATCTTTCAAGAGAATATTCCTCTTCCTAATTTACATGTGGCAACATCTTTCCATAATATATTCTCTAACCATGACTATGATTCTTACTCATGGACTTCACTAAGACTTACAGATGTTAGTCTTGGTCTAGTGCATGATACATGAAGTAGAGAATCATAACCATTTCTTATTTTATCTAGGCTCCCTCTTAATCTAGGGAGATCAACTTCCATCCAGTCTCCCTCTTAATGTAGGGAGACTTAACTTCTTCTTTTGGTGTTGGAGAATCTTTCACGGCTTTCATACTTTTCATCATAATTATCAGCTTCTCATTTTTATGATGTACCTGCACAAATTTAAACATCAAGTACAACCAAAACTATAGAAGCATAAAATTAGCCATATCAGAGTCACAAAAGCATTTTTAACTTTATACATATCATATACCCAAACAAGAGACATATAATCTTCAACATTTATGCTAGGGACTTCTATCATAAACCCTAGACTACTTCACAATGTCTTTCATTCTTATCTAGGGTTTCAATGCTAGTTCCAAAGGTATAACATACCTTGCTACAACATATAGAAAGCCCTATAACCATCATAGATATACAAGATATCTAACAATCTTTAAAATTCACATGATAGACCTTTCACTAGGGATTCACACACATCCTATATTTCATATAATAAAGTCAGTCAAGATTAATCACAACTCATACATGATTAGATTTAACTATAGTTAGTTGTAGACTCCAGATTTCAAATCAATTATCAAATTACATCATGAATATATACTACTAGGGTTTAATATACATCCTAGAATTCAATAAACACATCATAAGTGACATCCACTAGAATTCGATGCAAATCCTAGATTCACCATCTATAAATTCTCAACATTCATCATATCAACATACATACTAGAGATGTTAATCATTACTAGGATTCATTTATAGATCCTAGAATTTTCAATCATCCTAGATATTTTCAAACTTGACTAAGTTTTTTTTTCCAAACCCTAGATTCTTAGGATCATTAGAAAATGGGTCAAAAAACATATCTAGGAGATCATCATTACATCATATGTTAGTCAACATTTATATGTTAGACACACATAAAACTAGACTAGGCTAGGGATTCAATCAAGAGAACATATACCTAGGGTTTCACTCCTAGGAATATCCATAACATGGATTTAGCCCATAGACCTAACCAAAACCCAAGCTTCAGTCCATTGTCAAAGCACACCCTTATTTAAGTATGAGGGGTTTCCGAAGTGCATTATATTAAATATCATTTTTTTGGATTCAACTGCGTTAAGTAAGTCAGACTTCAAGGTTCGAGATTTCAAACAACATCATATTAACTCCAACAAGTTTAGATCTTTCATGATATTATCAAAATTCCAAACTCGACATTATCAATACAATAATCAGAATAGAAATTTTCACAAATAGCCGTAAATAGGTTTGGGGTTTCACATATCAAAAACATACCCTACGATTAGGGTTTTCTACATAAACTCATTAAGATTTTATATAAGCAGTTCGAGGTGTATAAGGTGGGTGGATTCATCAGGTGATGAGTCATCCAAACAATAATCCTTTTAGGATTTAGTAGTGCTAGACATATCAATAGTTAGTAACATATGAAATATATATTCAAAGACAGTAATAACACTATACATTTCAAGAAACACCTTCGATTCTTTGACAAACCTTTTGACTTGTGTGGCCTTGTTGTTTGAGCCTTCTCCATGATTCTTGGGCATTGAGCATATTGATTCCTAAACAAGGAATATAGGTGGACAAGTGATTAGTATTTAATATAATCATAATCTTAAATAAGTGCATGCAGACAAATAAAGGGAACAAGATACTTATCTTGAGGAGTTGTTGTGGGCTTCCTCTTAAGCTTGAGGGAAAACCTAAAACTTATAAAACAAAGAAATACATATCCAAGAAGATGTTAATCCAATACTACATAAAATATACAAATGAAACATAATTTGGAAGGGGCTTAGTAGTGGAAGTCCCTTAGTTCTTCTTCAATATTTTCTTTCTCTTGTGATGATGGCTCTTTAACCATGTTTGCATGATATCCATATCTTTTCCACTTCTATAGTGTCCCATCTTGTGACAATGATAACACTCGATCTTGGAAATGTCAACCTTCTTCTTTGTCCCTTTCTTCTTGAATCTTCGTTTATGATGAGAAACATAAGAATTTGATACTTATTCATGGTCGGTTACCATGGAGACTCTTAATTATTATTGAAAAAACCTCATACATTTCTTGAGCGTGATCAATATTTTCTATGAAGGGGAGAATATTGTCCTTTATGCCTTCAACCATTAAATCCATTGCTACTAATTCCAATTCTCTGTACTTCACCCTATCAACATCACTTGATTCTTCTGTAGCTCTTTTCATATTTCCTTTGACTAGATCTTGTTATTTTCAAGGATGATGCCAATCCTTTTCTTCCAAAACCTATAATTTGTAGCTTCTTTAAGCTTGTTCTCTCCCTTGATAGTGTTAGACATATTTCCTTAAGAAAGTGAATACTTCTTTCTTCTAGTGAGCTCCTTCCTTGATAAAGTCCTTGAGACTTACTTTTTATTATTATTTCACCAAAGATTTGATACCATGTTAGAGAATAAGAAAGAAAGAAAGATCCTCTTGTTCTTGATTATTTACTTGCGATTTTCTTTAGTTCTTATTACGTTCTTATTATCTTTCTTCTTATTAGTTCATCAAGAAAATATCAAAGAAAATGCACATAGATCAAGGACACCAGATGTAGGCCAATAGCTAGAGAAAAACCCCCCTTAAGGGGAAAACCCAGTCAATAAATTCTTCCTTTCAATAGTATTATTTGAGACTCTTCACCCTATACCAAGATCAAACCTTTCCTCTAGACCAAGTCAACCTCCAAAATTTGGACCCCTTTCCAACAACTTCAACTATGCAGTAGTTCCGACATCGTAGGACTTCCGACAAAAAAAAAACTTGGAAGACTTCGATCTCCCAATCCAGAGCCCAAAACAGAGAGAGAGAGAGGCACCAAATTTTTTCTTTTCTTATTCTCCTTGGACTTCCCAAAACTCGCACTTCTTTCGGCTTCTTGAAAATAGACTTCGTGCAGCAATTTCGACATCATACAGCTTACAGTAGTAGCAAAACTTGGAAGAATTCGATCTCCCAATCCATAGCCCAAAACAGAGAGAGAGGCACTCAAATTTCGTTTTTCTTCTTCTCCTTAGACTTCCCAAAAGTCACACTTCTTTCGGGTTCCCGACAACGGACTTCAAACTTCTTCACGACTACAAGATATATCGAACTTCTAGAGAGTGTGTGCTCCAAATTAATTTGAATTGCTTCCTTTTATAGGCTCCATGTGAGTTTGAATAGGTGTCTCTTGGGCCTACATGAACTGACATGATCTCTTCTAAGCCGACTTGGTGTGGAGGTCACATAATTCATATTTGACTCAATAATAAACCATTTTACATGATTCGAAAGCCCAAGAAGGGTATCTTTAAATGTAAAATGACTCTATTAACTTAGAATAAATCCTAGAATTCCTAAATGGGGAATTTGGCCTAAAATATGGTGACCCAAGAATGAAACCCATGCTTTAATAATTCACAATAATAATAATAATAATAATAATAATAATAATTTTCTTTATTCTTTTGACAAGTAAATTACATGATGACTCAAATACATTCAATGAAGGTCGAACCTAGTTATAATTTCCAATGCTAGGTGCATATCAATGGTCAAAGCTCTTTGACCCACGCCACCCTTCCCTAATTTGGGACATAGACATCAACACAAAGTGTGAGCCATATGTCCTCCCAAGCAATGCTTCACTCACAAAGCCTGAACACCCCTTGATCCAGAAGATCATGGATGACCAATCTATCCCAATCAAACTAATTGGTAACCAACATGGTATCAAAATCCTTCGAGATATTTTCCCGTACAAGCACAACCCCAATCAATAATATACTTTCACATGTACATAAACAAACACAAACCTCCAGGGTATTTTAGAAAACTTGATCTTGCTTTTCAACTTCTCATAGTAGTACTATTAGCCAAATATTTGATAGAAGATTCCTTCATCATATACTTTCCCTCTCCTACTTTTCATGCAATTACATATCGCCTAAAATTTAATTCTTCAACCCTCTCAACTAGGGAGAATCTTCATCCAAACTCCATCTTAATATTAGGGAGATATTTTCTATTTAGGCTTCCTCAGGGATATCAGCTTCTTCTTTTTGTCATCAAAGAATATTTCATGGCTTCCAAATATTTCATTAGAGTCATCATCATCATCATCATGCTTATCACATCAAAGATCATCTTCACCATATTGAAGATTGTGTACCTACGCAACTTAGGTAGAAAGTACAACAAAATCTAGAGAAGCATGAAGTTAGACATATTAGAATCGTGGTAGCATTTCAACTTTATACATATCAGATACCCAAACTTAATTACAAACAAGAGACATATGCTCTTCAAAATTTTGCTAGGGACTTTTTCATAAACCCTAGACTAAATCATAACAAATTTCATTCTATATAAATGTTTCTTTCAAAGGTGTAACACACCCTACCACAACATAGATAAAACCCTAGAAACAATTTTAAATATAGATCTACAAGATATCTAACAAATTTCAGAATTCATATGTTAGACTTTCCACTAGAGATTTATACAAATCCTAGATTTCATACAAGAGAATCAATCGAAGTCAATCACAACTTAGTCATTAATATGACCAAATTCCACTATAGTTATTTTTAAACCCTAGATTTTCAATCAACCATAAAATCCAATAAAAAATCAAATTTTCAACAATCTTACACAAATCTCAAACCATCATATTGTCATTATTCATCAGATATTTTCACTTCTATTAAGGTTCAACTTCAAAACCCTAGAATTTTATTCTCACGACCTCAAAAATCATTATATAAATATATCTCATATTGTTATATCACACATACTAGAGAATTTAACTACTAATAGGGCTTAGCTACAAGACCCTAGATTTACAAATATCATCCTAGAATCTCACACAATTATTTAAACTAAATCCTAAGACTTATGATCATTAATAAGTAGGTCAACACATGTATCTCGAAATTCATAATCATGAAAAGGCATGTCATATTTTTGACAACATTGATATATTAGACATATAGATACCTATACCAAGCTATGATTTCAACCAAAAAGGAGATATCTTCACAACTTATGGATTCATCATCAAGCAAAGGTATTTCATTTCATAACATATAAATAAAAAATTTGATTAGACCAAGGTTTGATCAGACAAACACATACATTCCATGGAAATCATTTCTAAGACATTATAAGGATCTTGCTTACTCATTCCACCAAACCCTAATGTGTTAGGATTTCAATATAGGAACATAGTAAACCCAAGATTATCAACATTTCAAAAGTTCGTGATTTTAGACCTTATCATTCAACCATAACAAGTTAGGTTTTCTTGATCATACTAAAATCCTAAACAGAACATCATCAATAAAAACTTCAAATAATATTTCACAATAACCCTAAGCAGTTTAGGGTTTTATAGATTCACATTAGCATACCCTTCGGTTAGGGTTTTCCAGAACTTGTCTAAGGTTCTTGCAAAATCAGTTAAGAATATGAGTGGGGTGGGTAGATTTATAAAGTGACGAATCACCCAAAATAAGAATCAATATGATTCACTATAGATGGACACAACAATGTTAGTAATATATTATCAAACGAATGAAAATTTATCATAAATAAAGCAATGTTTTAAAGCATACCTTTGTTCCTTGAAAAACCTTTTGTTGAGAGGTCCTCCTTCATACTCCTTGAGAATATAGAAGATGTTTTTCCTAATCAAGATCAATAGAGGAAGAAATGTGATTAGTATAATCAAAACTTAAATAAGTACACAAAACCAAAAATTGAAAGGAAATGAGATACTTATCTTTGGGAGTTGTTGAGGGCTCCCTCCAAGGCTTGAGGGATACCTATAAACTTATAAAAACAGTAAAATGTCTTTTCCAAAAATATGTTAGAAACCTATAAATTATAAAACATCAAAAATATGAAATAAAATATCTAAAGATATACGCAAAGGACTTAGTAGTGTAAGTCCCTAATGTCAAATTCTTTGGGCTTGACTTTCTTTGGGTCTCCTTATTCAACAATTTTTTCTTTATCTCTTTCTCCCTTCTCTTTTCTCGGATTGTAGGGACAATCACTCCTATAGTGACCCTTCTTATGGAATTGATAGCATTCTACCTTAGACATGTCAACTTTCTTCCTTGGTCCTTTGATTTCTTTCCTTTATGTTGAGCAATGTAGGCATTTGATACTCCTTAAGAATTGGAAGCTAATGAGATTCTTAATTCTTCCTAACTTTAGGAAGTCCATAGTTCTTCAAAGGTGGGAGCTTCCTTCTGACAGTTAAGTCCTGCAGCAGATGCACCCCAAGTAGGTTGCAATTGTACTAGGGCAGTGATCATGAGTTATTTATTTTGAACAATTTCATCAATGGCGAAAATTTATCCTCGATTCTTGATATATTCACAAAGAAGGAGGCCATTGTGTCTTCTTTGGTCATATTTGTAGTTCTTAGCTCATTCTTCAAAGTAGCTACTTGACCAATGTTCTTAATAGTGAATAACTTTCACAAGGCTTCATACATTTCTTGAGCATGGTTGATGTTGGCTATGAATGGGACAAGGTTGTCCTTTATTCCTTATACCATTAGAGTCATGGTTACTAATTATAGTTCCCTATATTTCACTTTTTCACCACTACTGGAATCCTCTGTTGGCTTCTTTACTTTTGTTTTTACCAAGTCCAATACCTTATTATTTTCAAGGATGAGGTCAATTATCTTCTTCCAAGACCTGTAGTTTGAGGCTCCTTCAAGTTTGTTTTCTCCCTTGATTGTGTTAGACAACTTCCTAGAGTGTAGTAGATTCCTTCCCTGAGATGATCCTTTGAATGGTTCCTTGATCAAGTGTTGAAGACTGCCCTTTTCTTCCTTCTTCACCAAAGCTCTGATTCCATGTTAGAAAATCATAAAGGCAGAAATATTTTATTATTCTTGATAATTAATTGTGATGTTTCTTGTTATTACGATTATTGATATCTTTTTTCTTTTAGTTCATCAAGCAATTACCAAAGAAACAACACATAAAACAATAGACACCAGATGTAGGAACTATGCCAAGGAAAAAGCCCCCTCGAGGGGAAAACCCAATCAAGATAATTCTGCCTTTCAAGAGTATTATTTGAGACTCTTCACCCTAGACATATACCATACCTTCCCTCCACACCAAGTCATCCTCCAATATCTTTGACCCCTTTCCACATAGATCGACTAGGCAGCAAATTCCAGCAGTAGGCGGCTTCTGGCATCAACAAAACTTGGAATAATTTGATCTCCTAATATAGGGCACGAAATAGAGAGTGAGAGGCACCAAAAATTTGTTTTTATTATTCTCCTTAGACTTACCCAAACTCACAATTCTTTCGGCTTCCTGACAAAAGACTTCGAACTTTTCCTAGCTACAAGAGATATCGAACTTGCTATGAGAGAGTGTGCTCCAAATGATTTCAATTTCCTTTCTTTTATAGGCTACAAGTAAGGTCGAATAGGTGTCTCTTATGATGACATGATCCCCTTTAGGCCGACTTGGTGTGGGGGTCACATAATTCATATTTTAATCAATATTAAACCTTTTTACATGATTCAAAATCCAAAGAAGGATCTCTTTAAATGTAGAAATTTGATAACTGATATGTTATACACCAAGATTCTCCTGATCACACACTATTTTAACTTCATGCACAATACAGAATCTCTTCTACGATTGATCATTAATTGCAGAAATAAAAACAATCGCATGCGCACATTAAAACCATAAACAATCACACATATGAACACAATATTTTATGGGAAAGCTTAAAGCTGAAAACCCCCAACTATATGTATATTATATTCCATATAGATCATGTAACAATAATCATACAAAGCTCCTCACAAGCTCTCAGTACAATCTCCAATTGCTACACACTAATCAAGCCCGATCTAGCAAATCACATGCTCCAATCTCTGCCACCTGATAGCCTGCCTCTACTGCGCAATCACTGTTGAAGAATGGCTCATAATTAACTTCAAACCACCTGTCTTGTACTGCGCAATCCTCATTGTCATCTCCATCAATGTGTGGTGCAAACTCATGCACGAGTATAGTCACAACTGATAGTCACACTTCTCTTTCACCTACCTCTTCACTGGTCTCCACTGAAACTGTCCATGCACTGAAGTTAACTGATGTATTCTTTAGTTGATTAATGAGTTTATAATTAGTGAATTAATTAATAATTAATTCACACCACTCTCACTAGTGTATCAATCAGTTAGACTAGATACAACTAGATCAACTATGTTTAACTCAGTTAAACTGAACACAACTCCATCAACTACCTCAATAACTCCACCAAACTCTGTCACATGAGTTCTAACTGAAGTATCCATGCAATAGCTCCACTTAACCCTCAGGAATAGCGTAATTCCTTCTGTCAGCTCCTGTGCCACATCTGTGCACTTAACTGAAGTGCCCCAAGAGAATAAGATAATGTTTATAGTCCAAATATTATTAAGAGCTAATAATATTCGACATATCTATTTTTAGACTGGCAATCTAAAAATAGATTCCGCCTAATATGTCTAAAAATAGAAGTCCATCTATTTTTTCCAACTTGACCAACCATCCACAAATAGCATCCTGCAACTCATAGAACATGATCCATATGTCTAAAAATAGACATAGTCTAAAAATAGACTTTGCGCCAAAAATAGCCTGCGGGCCCACTTAGTGAAGGCGACTCCTTTCCACTAAGCTCATCATCTTGTTGTAATCTCAACACTCCCTCTCAACAAGATATGGATTATCTGCAACCCCTATCCTGCCCCTGTGGTATTCTAATTTTCTCCTGGTGAGCGCCTTTGTCAAGATATCAGCATCCTGATCCTCCGTAGGAATGTATGAAAGTAACATGATCTTCCGCTGCACACAATCTATGATATGATGATACCGGATGTCAATGTGTTTATATCTATCATGAAATACTGGATTAACCGAGAGTTTGATGCAACTCTGATTATCACAATAAATCACAGTAGGCTCTAAGTGTGAACCGAACAAACCGACCAGGATCTTCCTCATCCATATAGCCTCGCATGCAGCCAAACTCGCTGCCATATACTCGGCCTCTGCTGAACTGAGTGCCACGGATCTCTGCTTCCTGTTGTACCAAGAAACTGTTGTCGACCCGATACTAAAAATCCCTCCAGATGTGCTCTTTCTGTCCGTTGGGCTCCCTGCCCAATCTGCATCCGTGAAGCCACACAACTTCACCTCATCCGACTGTCTGTACCATAATCCATATCCCGATGTGCCTCTGAGATATCTCAATACATGCTTTCCTGCCTTCCAAAAGAGCTTGGTAGGCTTAACCATAGCTTGTGAAAGCTGGTTAACAGCATAGCATATGTCGGGTCGTGTATTGACCAGATACATAAGCGACCCCACTAACTGTCGATAAACAATGGCATCCACTACCTCCGCCGAAGTAGCATCCTCCGTCCTCCATCCACCAGGAAGAGGAGTATCAACAGGCTTGCAACCATTCATGTTGAACTTCTCCAGTATCTCCCGGGCATACTTGCCTTGAGAAGCAAACAGTCCATCACTGCGCTGCCAAATTTCCAATCCCAGGAAATAATGAAGGAGGCCCAAGTCCTTCATCTCAAACTCCTTTGCAAGATCAGCCTTGCATGAGTGTATCAACAGTTCATCACCTGTCAAAATCAAATCATCTACATAAATTACAATGATCAACAACTTACCCTCCACCACAATCTGGTATAGGTTAGGATCTGCCTCACTCTTGGAGAATCCAAGTCCGGTGAAATAACTGTCTATCCGTGTGTACCAAGCACGAGGTGCTTGTTTCAACCCATACAACGCTCTCTTGAGTCTGCACACATGCGACTCGCTGCTGAAGATCTCGAAACCTTCGGGCTGCTCTATGTACACCTCCTCCTCAATGACTCCGTTGAGGAACGCAGTCTTCACATCCATCTGATGAATGTGCCACCCCATCTGCACTGAGAGAGAAAGAATCATCCGTATGGAAGAATACCTTGCGACAGGTGCAAAGGTTTCCTCATAATCGATCCCCTCAATCTGTGAGAAGCCTCGGGTAACAAATCTTGCCTTGTACTTCTCCACACTCCCGTCAGCTACTTGCTTCACTTTGTAGATCCATCTCGAACCTACCACTGATTTCCCTTCCGTCCTTGGGACAATCTCCCATGCACTGTTTCTGACAATCGAATCATACTCTTCCACCATGGCATCTACCCATGCGGGATCCTCCACAGCTTCCTTGAAAGATGATGGCTCTGTCATGATACACTTGCTCATAAGAGCCATGTATCCAGTATACCGGTCAGGTGACTGTCTCTGTCTGCACTATGATGTAGGTGCTCCTACAATCCTCTCTGCATCTTGAGCCAGTTGCTTAGCTTCTGTAGTGCGCTTCCGCACTCTGATGGTTGGCGCTGCATGAGTGGTCTCTTCCACTCCATGAACCTCATCTTGTGGCTGATCCACATCCTGAGGCTCATCCTTAGGAACTAATAGCTCCCCATCTGCATGCAAGTGTGGCTCCCTCTCAAGCGAACACTTCATGGCTTTCTCTTCATGAAATTTGATATCCCGTCGCACAACAGTCTTACGACTGTCTGGAAAATACACACGATAGTTGTGGGGCATATCAGTGTACCCCACAAATATCCCAACCTCTGCAGTCGGCTCCAGCTTCTTCCTGGCATCCTTCGTCACATGAATGTAAACAGGTGAACCAAAAATCCTCAAATGGGAAATATCAGTCCTCTTACCAGAAAACGCCTCCTCGGGTGTACTCATGCCAAGTATCCTGTGAGGAAAATGGTTTTGCACATAAACTGCAGTGTTGCATGCCTCAACCCACAAGTGTATGGGAGGGCCCTGATCATGCAACATCGCCAGTGCAACACCCACGATCGTTCTGTTCTTCCACTCAACAACCCCATTCTACTGTGGGTTATGAGGCGCTATGAGCTCTCTTTGAATTCCTTCTGCACTGCAAAATTCCTTGAATTCACCACCATTTTCGCTCCTAAGAGCCTTCACCTACTTCCCCAATTCTTTCTCAACCAGTGCCTTGAACTCATAGAACTGTGAGTATGTCTCACTCTTCTTCTGCATGAAGAAGAACCAACACTTACGAGAAAAATCATCAACAAATATCACATAGTACCTGTGCTTTAATGTCGAAGCTACTGAGAAAGGTCCACACACGTCTGTGTGAATTCTCTCAAGGATCATCGTGGCGCGACTATCCTTATCGTGAACGGTGGCTTTCACAAATTTTCCCAAAGTACATCCCTTGCACTGATCTGACTGCGCAAGTGTACCTTTGGGAAGCCCGGTAGAAATATGCTGCAAAATTTTCAAAGCTCCATGGTGAAGGTGGTCCAATCTCCTGTGCCACAGCTCGCCATCATCCCGGATCACCACTCCTTCTACCTTGCCTGCCATTTCTGCGTAGCCATCTACCTGCAACTGATAAAGGTTCTTAAATTGAACCCCTATCCTCCGGGTTTCACCAGTTGCCTTACTGTGCAGGAAAGCCTTTCCCTCGCTAAAGACAACATCATATCCCTTGTCTTCTAACATGGCCATAGAGATAAGATTATTCTTCAATCTTGTAACATGCATCACTTCCTTCAATACGAAGGGTTTACTACACTCCCTCTCAAAGGAAATGGTACCGATACTGGTCGCACTGTATCTACCATCATCGCCCATCTCGATGTGCACTCCAAGATCTTTCTCATCCAGATCAGTAAACAAATATTTGTCTCTGGTCATATGAAAAGACACACCACTGTCAAGAAACCACACTGAACCCATCACACTTGAGACCAAGCATGCGATCAGCGAAAAATCCAGCTCAAACTGTGAGGCTAAGGCCTCCGCCGCAGATCCAAGAAATTTCTCGCGCTTTATTTTTTCTCTTCTGGACAATTAGTGGCGAAATGCCCGTGCTGGTGACAATGAAAACACTTCACCTTGGACAAATCCTGCTTCTTGCCTTTAGCTTTGGATTTGGAAGATTTCTTTCCTTTTCCTTTCTGAGCTTTGGCAACCAAAGTGCAATTTTCTTCATCTTCATTATTCGATGAAGATCCCTCCCTGGTACCCCGCCTTATCTCCTCCTGCACAAGATCCGACCAAAGTCGCTCCCATCCCAAGTAAATTTCCTCCCGAATTACTGATAGAGTCCTCGATAGGGAATGCCAACCTTCGGAAGCCCAAGTGAGAGCCAAGCTCACTCCCTCACTGTCCTCGCTTCATTTTTATCACCAGCAGAACTCCCCACACTTCCCAGCTCATCCCTGCATTGGATGAACTTCGTGAGGTACTTGGGCATACTGTCGCCTTTCTCCATTTTTATGTTCCCGAGTTTATCCTTGAGCGCCAACTTCCTCTGGTCGCTCTTGCTTTGAAATAAATCTGTCAAAGCTTTCCACATAAAGAATGTAGAAGCTTTACCATGAAGTCTAGACACTAAGTGATCCTTCACACCTTCCAACAGAATCCTTCGACACTTTGCTGTCTTCTTTTGCCATGTGTCAAGTACGGCAGCATCACTAGAAGCAGGTTTTGGAATTTCTGCATCTAAGAACTCCTTCAACCCATTTTCATCTAGCACCGCCTCCATCCTATCCTTCCATGCAATATAATTTGAGCTGCCCTCAAGGGAATACTCCAATCGCAATCCGTTGAAATACATCTCAACTTCGACGCCAAAAAAACACTGCTGCAAATTCGAATTCCACCAGCTCAAAACTCAACCGCTTCAATGTTTTGCAATTGCTCCAATGATCAATATCGCTCTGATACCATGTAGAAATTTGATAACTGATATGTTATACACCGAGATTCTCCCGATCACACACTATTTTAACTTCATGCACAATACAGAATATCTTCTACCATTGATCATTAATTGCGGAAATAAAAACAATCGCATGCGCACATTAAAATCATAAACAATCACACATATGAACACAGTATTTTATGGGAAAGATTAAAGCTAAAAACCCCCAACTATATGTATATTATATGTCATATAGATCATGTAACAATCATCATACAAAGCTCCTCACAAGCTCTCAGTACAATCTCCAATTGCTACACACTAATCAAGCCCGATCTAGCAAATCACATGCTCCAATCTCTACCACCTAATAGCCTGCCTCTACTACACAATCACTACTGAAGAATGGCTCATAATTAACTTCGAACCACCTGGCTTGTATTGCACAATCATCATTGGCATCTCCATCAATGTGTGGTGCAAACTCATGCACCAGTATAGTCACAACTGATAGTCACACTGCTCTTTCACCGACCTCTTCACTGGTCTCCAGTGAAACTATCCATGCACTGAAGTTAACTGATGTATTCTTTAGTTGATTAATGAGTTTATAATTAGTGAATTAATTAATAATTAATTCACACCACTCTCACTAGTGTATCAATCAATTAGACTAGATACAACTAGCTCAACTATGTTTAACTCAGTTAAACTGAGCACAACTCCATTAACTTCCTCAATCAACTCCACCAAAATCTCTCACATGAGTTCTAACTGAAGTCTCCATGCAATAGCTCCACTTGACCCTTAGGAATAGCGTAATTCCTTCTGTCAGCTCCTGTGCCACATCTGTGCACTTAACTGAAGTGCTCCAAGAGAATAAGATAATGTTTATAGTTCAAATATTATTAAGAGCTAATAATATTCGACATATCTATTTTTAGACTGGCAATCTAAAAATAGATTCCGCCCAATATGTCTAAAAATAGAAATCCATCTATTTTTCCAACTTGACCAACCATCCACAAATAGCATACTGCAACTCATAGAATATGATCGACATGTCTAAAAATAGACTTTGCGCCAAAAATAGCTTGCGGGCCCACTTAGTGAAGGCGAATTATTTCCACTAAGCTCATCATCTTGTTGCAATCTCAACATTAAATGTACAATGACTCTATTAACTCAGAATAAATCCTAGAATTCCTCAATGGGGACTTTAACCTAAAACATGGCGACCGAAGCATGAAACCAATGCTTTAATAAGTCACAATAATAATAATAATAAATCCGTTTCTTTATTATTTTTTCAAGTACATTACGAGATGACTCAAGTAGATTAAATGAAGACCGAACCTAGTTACATTTTCCAACAATAAGTGCCTACTTTTTTTCTTTACTAACACCAACTCCTAGTCTCAAATTAAATGAATGAAATAAAGACTTTGGTAGCAAAACAAGTAAAAAAGATGTGCAGAATTAGGGCCACTTTATTTCCTCCTAGTTAAGCTAAATGTGAGATGAGTTGATTTGAGAAAAACAAGTGAAAAATATCGGTGGATTAGGGCCACTTACTTTCCTCCTAGTTAAGGTATGTTTGTATGCAAATTTTCTAAGTAAAATATACGCAATTACTCTACTTGTAAAGTTTAGTAACACAAATTGAAAGTCTATCTTAACTGTAAAAAAATGCAGGAGTATGGGAAGATCACTAAAGGCTACCACAACACTCAGGAAAAAGAAATTACTATGAAATTTTTGGTTCTTTGTGTGCCTCATAGGTTATTTTATGCACAGTCGTGAGACCAATGCGGCTATCTCTACAAAAATCCACAAGGCTAGGCTGAAAAAAAATGGATACTTTTCGGCTACGAACAGGCCCAATGGAGACCTACACAGGTTTAGAGAAATAATGTGATGGAAACCAAATGAAAGTACAATGATTAAAGGGCTATAAAAAAACCAATTAGATAAAAAAGGTAAGAAAGTGGAGTCACCATTTTGTATGGTATGTTCGATTTCCTATGAGTGCCAAATACACCTTCCTTGCAACTGGTTAATTCCTACCAGGAAATATACAAACAAATGAGTTGTGTTAATGATCAAACAAGGACTAACAAAGAATTAAATGGAATGGAAACAAAGCATCAACAAAACAAAACTAAAAATAAACTAAATAACAAAAAAAAATCTTGTGTAGCAAAAAAATCAACAAAGGAGTAGGAACAAAATCCTCTTTGTTGATTGTTGGCAGTGGAAGAGTTTCAAATAAATATCAAATACACTAGAATATACTTGCTTGAGCATTGGTGCAGAAGGATTTGGTAGCGTTTATGGCTATATGTTTGTATTTTTAGTAGGTGAAAGCATAGTGTAAACATCTAGGTAGATTTCTACAACCGATTCTGAATCCATAGTGGAAATGGGAGGTCATTTTTATTGATTTAATTATAGGTTTTACGAGGACATATAGACAACATGATTCCATCATGGTTGTGGTGGAAAAGTTGACTAAGGTAGCACAATTCATACTGGTAAAATATACATATTCAGTTAGTGATGCGGCACAAGTATTTAATCAGAGATGTGGTCAGATTGCATGGTGTTCCGAAGAAGATTTTGTTAAACAAGGATGTTAAGTTCACTACCAAGTTTTGGAAGGAGTTGTTTGAAAGTTTAGGGATATATTTGGCCTTCAGTATAGCTTATCATCCGTAGATATATGAGCAGACAGAGAGGGTCAACAAGATATTGGAGGACATGTTGAGGATGTATGTGATGCATCAACATAGGAGATGATAGGAGTACCTTTTGTTGGTTGAGTTTGCTTACAATAGTGTTTACCAGGAGTCACTGAGGATGAGTCTATTTGAGGCATTATACGGGCGAAGTTGTAATAATCCTATCAGTTGGAATGACCTCATGAAAATGGTATTGATATGACCAGATATGTTAGCAGAGAAGGAACATGAAATGCAGGTAATAAAGAAGAATCTAAAGGAAACACAGGACATGCATAAAAGATATTTAGATAAGAAGAAGTTGTTTAAGGAGTTTCAGGTTGGAGAACATATGTACAACTCATCAACCCTAAGAAGAGCTCCTTGCAGATTTTGTGGACCTTTCAATATTCTTAAAAGGATTGGACTAGTATCCTATCAAATTGTACTGCCTTCGATAGTGAAATTCCATGATGTTTTCCATGTGTCATTGCTTAAAAAGTTGTTAGGAAAAATACCGAGGGGGTGAATCAATATTTGTAAACTAATTAAATTTTCTTTTCTTATTCAGATTTATGTATGCTACTATTATGAAGTAAACCTGCGTATATACACCAATGTGATGAGGACAAGTAGCGTATATCTAGTTAACTACCTTTTTAGTTGATTCGTCATTTGTTTAACTGGAACCAGTGTACCAATACTTATTTAGACATTAATTAAACAATAATCATGTGTAGTAAGATCATAATAATCTATCAGATACAAGCAACACATCAACACTTATGAGCACCAATATTTTTAGGTGGAAACCCAATGTGGGAGAAAACCACCGTTGTTGTTATCTCTGTCTTCTTTTATTATAAAGAGAAATTTCTTACAAACTTGTACTAGCATAGACACATACTAGTACGCAGGCACCCACCTGCAGAATGCTACAACCTTCTCTCATTCTCCAACTTCTACTGGAAGGGAGCTACAACCCCCTTATCCTCTATTATTTGT
Organism: Pinus albicaulis; assembly: GCA_034641835.2. Classification (NCBI taxonomy): domain Eukaryota; kingdom Viridiplantae; phylum Streptophyta; class Pinopsida; order Pinales; family Pinaceae; genus Pinus; species Pinus albicaulis. The sequence continues at coordinate 179,226 of JAXQQM020084767.1, forward strand.
GGATCACTTTTAAGAATGTTTCAAATTGGATCCATCCAAATATCAGATAAAAATACTCAAACCAACATTGTATCAAGTCACTTAATCACTGAACCAACTGTATCACCAAGTAAAACATAGAAATAACTTATTCAAACAACCATACCAACTTATATCACTGTATAAAAATTCATCAGAATATCAGACTGCATATTGTTCATCACAGAAACTAGATTATGTCATTGCAAACCTTGTTTAAACATATGTCAAAACATATACGCAACTATTAAGAAGCATACCCGCATATATACGCTCTTTCCCTTAGGATGACCTGCTTACAAATCACAAAACATCGAAACATGAGTCTGAATTACTGAACTATTGAAACAACCACTGAAACACAAGCTCACCCCACCAAAAATTTCTGAACCACATGCAGATCATCATATAACAACATCATTACTATTCAAATTTTCATACCATAATCAATTCAACCCAACCAATACTGTCAAACACATATTATCATGAAAGACTTCATCGACAGACAACAAAAAACATAATAAAGTTGAGTAAACATCATTAACAACCCATAATACAAAGCCCTAACATGTGTATGTGCCTTTTATGATGTACTTCCGCGTATTTATGTGTTTTTCATGAATAATACCCATGTACAAATATTTCCATACTGAAAAATATATATGTGACTAGTCAGAAGGTGATCTGCGTATGTACGCGATGTCTTAGAAGAAAACCAATGTATAGGTTTGTAATTACTGAGTCAAACCTCTAAATCTTCCAGTACCTACTTGGAGTTTCTTTACAAAATTTCCCTCTTCTTCATATGATACATAACATGATTCTTTGAGATCCTCCTTTTCCTTTCATTTAGAAGTAAATTTGAATGCAAATTATTTGATATCCGAGGGACCCCATTTTCTCATTTCATAGGCTGTTAAAATCCCATCAAGTTAATCAATAGTAAGGTTCTTCAAATCCTGCATTTCTTCAATGGGAGATACTTTCAAATCGAATTTTAGGGTTAGAGATCTTAAGATTTTCTCAATTAGTGATGATTATTTTATTTAGTCACCAAGGTTTCTCATATAATTCATGATCTTATCTATCCTAAAAATAAACTTGCAATACTTTCACCATTATGCATCATGAGCGTTTCATATTTAATTCTAAGTGTTTGAAGTTTGACACTTTCTACCTTAGTGTCGCATTCATAATTTGGGATGATATTGTTCCATATAGCCTTTGTGGTATTTAGCTCCATGAATTTGAAAAATTCTTATTCTGCCAAGCTTCCTAACAGAGCATTGAAAACCTTTGAATTGGTCTCATATTTTTTCTTTTCTACTTCATCTATGGGAATGGAGGATGGATATTGATAACCTCCTTAGAATATTCCCCAAACATCTGCTCCAAGTGACTGTAGGTAAGCAATTTTTCTGACTTTCCAGAAAACCAGATTAGATCCATTGAACAATGGTGACCTAATATATGTTGCTCCCTCTTGGTTTCTCATGTCGATGAATATTCCTTCAAGCGATCAAGATTCTTCTGAAGGACCTGCTATGAATCCGACTGTTAGGAAAAATATTGAGGGGGGGGGGGTGAATTAGTATCTTTAAACTATTTAAACTTATCTTTTATTATTCAAATTTTTATACACTATTGTTATCAAGTAAACCTGCTTATGTACGTGACTGTGATGAAGACAAGTAACATATATCTAGTTAACTAACCTATTCAGTTAATTCATCATCTTTTTTAATTTGAACCATTGTATTGGTAATTCTTTAGAAATTAATTAAACAATAACCATGTATAGTAAGAACAGATTAAACCACCACACACAAGAAACACATCAACACTCATGAACGTCGGGTTTTTAGGTGGAAACCCAATGTTGGAGAAAACCACCGTTGTTGTCGTCTTTGTCTTCTTTTATTATAAAGAGAAATTTCTTACAAATTTGTACTGGCATAGACTCATACTAGTACGCAGGCACCCACCTATAGAAGGCTACAATCTTCTCTCGTTCTCCAGCTTCTACTGGAAGAGAGCTAAAACCCCCTTATCGTTTGTTCTTTGTGGATCACTTTCTAGAATGTTTCAAATTGGATCCATTCCAAATACCAGATAACAATACTTAAACCAAAATTGTATCAAGTCACTTAATCGCTAAACCAAATGTATCACTAAGTAAAACATAGAAATAATTTTTTCAAAAAACCATACTAACTTATATCATTGTATACCCTTTCATCAAAATACCATACCACATACTGTTCATCATGGAAACTAGATTCTGTCACTGCAAAATCTGTTTAAATATATGTCAGAATATATATGCAACTCTTCAAAATCATGACCACATATATACGCTCTTTCCCTTAGGATGACTTGCATACATATCTCAAAACACAAAAACCTAAATGTAAATTACTGCATTACTGAAATAATCACTGAAACACATGCTGACCCATCACAGATGTCTGAACCACATGCAGATCATCATATAGAAACATCATTACTTTTCAACTTTTCATACCACAATTAGTTCAACCCAACCAATACTGTCAAACATGGATTATCATGGAAGACTTCATCGACATACAACAACAAACATAATAAATTTGATTAAACATCATTAACAACCCATATTGAAAAACCCTAACATGTGTACGTGCCTTTTATGAAGTACTTCTGCGTATGTACGTGTTTTTCATGAATAATGCCCACATACAGATCTATCCATACTACAGAATATATACACGACTAGTGAGAATGGGATCTGCGTATGTATGCGATGTCTCAGAAGATAACCAATATATAGATTTGTAATTACTAAGTCAAACCTTCATTGTACAACAAAACATCTGTCAAACCCAAATGTTGACATACACTGTAACAAACACATGCCATAACATTATCATTACAAATCTATGAAACCATAAATAGATTATGTAGTCATTTCAGATCTAATAAATCTGATCCATCATCATACTCCTTGGTGCACACCTATTTCATATCAAACCAATCATCAATAACCCAATACTTTCACCCATAACACTTTGGTCTCCATCTCCTTATATAGATTATACCTTAGCCAATACCTTGGATTAAACCCTTAGTAATGTCAATGGTATTATTTGACGAGATCAAATATACATTTCCGCATTCATTACTATGGGCCAATACCATGGTAAAGACCCGTAGTATTTGGAATACCATGGTGCAGAAACTATATGCGACTTTTCTACACTGTACCCGCATATGTACGTGAATTTTATTCACAAAACCTGTGTATACTTCCTCAAAATTAACCTTCATCATTCCTCTGTCTCTGAAATGGTATTACTTTGTCCAATCTCTTTGTCGCATCTGAATTGTCTTGTATACTCATCCTGGTACCATCATGTTGACATATTTATCAAGTAGGTTTCCATTAAGGACAACACATTAGTCATAATGCCAAAAATATCCCCCTTTGGACTTGATGGAAACCATTTTGGTGTTTGTTTACCATCACCTGTATACAGACCAAGCTTCTCTTCCCAAGTTACCAAGCATTCTCCAAACACCAAGCTTCTCTCCCCCTTTGACATAAATGGGCGTAAAGGGCTGACCAATGCTGAATGAGGGCTTCTCTCCTCCTTTGGCGAGATGAGCGCTGTAGATATGATCGGCTGACCATGCTCACCCTGAGCATATTTTGAATCTTCTAAAAGATATACAAAGAAGTACATGAAAATATGAATAAACTAGATATGACCTCACTTATCACCAATGTATCATGCTTAAATCAATCACCCAACACAGTGGGGTTACATATTTGACTCAATGTTATATCAAATACCCAGAATTGGATTACATACATAATTGGCTTGACTCCTAATAGTCCAAATATGACAAAGTATTACAGTGATTACATTATGGGTATTTATATGAATTTTACATCAAGAGATAGGTATGAAATTTATGACCAAAACCAAAGACTTCAATAAGACTATGATAGTCATCAACAACCATCATACACCATATAATATTTGTACCATGAAGATTATTATGCAAAAGAGGGCTCAGGAAAGCATAAGGCCAACAATGCACTAGTAGGGATGTAGCAAGTTCTCCCCCTGAACCTGTGCGATCTGTTCACTGTCAGGTCATCACACCCTACTCAATCATCAATAATGTCTTCAAAGTAACTTGATCAACCAGTTAAAGCCATCAAAGCAACAATGTCACATTCATAAGCCAATATCACATCTAAGTATTTCTTGAGAAATAATAGACTGTAACCAATCAACATCAGGGCCAAAGACCAAATAATAACTATCTGAAGCATATCAGAGGCTCTCCCTGAGTCTATCTCATTATTTCTCATTCTTAGAGAAACATACGCGACTGTTTGGATCAAAAATCGCGTATATACGAGTCTGTCCTTCATAAGATCCATGTACGGAAAGTATCCTACAATAATTTTCAGTCTCAGCTCCCACTGAACATGAAATATGTATTAGAATAATTAATGAAGTGATGAAGCATATACCACTCCTAGAGATATTAAAATGAATCACGTGGAAGAGTCTTTGTAAATATATCTGCAACTTGTTCCTTTAAGGGAACATACTCTAGTTTGAACTTTCATTAATGTACCTGTTCTCTCATAAAGTGATATTTGATTGGAATATGCTTGTTTTTTTAGTGCATGACATGACTTTTAGATATACTTATGGCACTGGTATTATCACATATAATGGGTATAGGTTGACAATTTATTTGAATATACTACAATGTTTGCATCATCTAGAGTTGTGTGCAACAAGATTCAACAACATATTCAGCCTCAGCAGTAGATAAAGCAATATATATATTTTTTTGTTGAACCATGATACTAAGTAGGGTCCCAAATAGAATGCTCCTCCACTAATACTTTTCCAATCATCAACATTACCTACCCAATCTGCATCTGTGTAAGCATGAAGAAAAAATAGGCATTTTTTGGATACCATAGACCATAATCTTGAGTTTCTTGTAAGTACTATGATATTCTCTTGACTGAATGGAGATGAGTTTCTTTAGGATTTGCTTGAAACCATCCAAAAATCCCAACTAGATGCATGATGTTTGGTTTTGTGCCTGTAAGGTATAGCAAGCTCTTGATCATAGATCTGTATTCTGGTTCATCTACTAAGGGAGAATCATCACGAGAACTGAGATTACATCCTGTTACCATTGGTGTGCATACAAGCTTGCAGTATTCCATTGCATATTTCTTCAAAATTTTCTTGATGTACTTAGTCAATGAGAGAAAGATACCAATATTTTCTTACTGAACTTGAAGACCAAGAAAATATGTTAGTTCACCAAGTAAGGACATTTCAAATTCTTTTTTCATGACTGAAGTGAACCTTTGACTCATAAATTCTTCATTGCTTCCAAATATGATGTCATCTACATAAAAAAAAACTATCAAAAGTTTACCATCATCCATATTTATATATAGATTGCTATTTGCAGACCCCTTAGTTAAACCTTGTTGTTGAAGATACCTGTCAAGACAATAATACCATGGACGAGGAGCTTGTTTTAGCCCATATAATTCCTTCTTGAGTTTTTAAACAAGATTTTTATCATTTCCTAAAATGAACCCTTCAGGTTGTTCAATATAAAATTCTTCTTCTAGGTCCCCATTTAAAAATGCATATTTAATATCCATTTGATAGACTTTGAAGTTATGAAAGCTGGAAAATGCAAGGAAAATTCTTATGGCTTCATGTCTGGCTATGGGTGTGAATGTTCCTTCAAAGTCTATTCCTTCTTGTTGAGCATAGCCTTTGCGTATGAGTCTTTCTTTGTTTGTAATTACTTATCCATTTTCATTTAGTTTGTTTTTGAATACCCATTTTGTCCCAATAACATTTTTGTCATGAGGTCTTGGTACTAGTTCCCATGTATGGTTCTTTTCTCTTTGATCAAGTTCTTCATCCATTTCCTTAACCAAACTTTCATCTTTGCTAGCTTGATTCACATTTTGAGGTTCAATTGTGAATAGTCAGGCTAGATAAATGGAAGTCCCAAAAATATTTCTTCTAGTTTGTACTCCTGCTTCCTTTTCACCTAGAATTTGAGATTCCAAATGATTTTTCTGAGCGTACCTTGAAGGAGTCTTTTCTGGTTCTTTTGTGCTTTCAATTCCCTCTTTTGATGCTTAATTGATTCCCTCTCCTACACCCTTTTGGCTTGTTGTAGGAATATATTCGTCATTAGTTGGTGCTTCCTTCTTGGTACCTGTGAATGCTTCATCAATCACAACATCAATACATTCAACAATATTTTGAAGTATCTAGAGGAGTATCTAAAGAGAATTCCTTCATCATCTCTAGCTTCAAACTTTCCAAGCTTATAATAATTTATCATGTAACATTTTCTTCCAAAGACTCTCAAATTATTGACTGTTGGAGGCTTACCAAACCATAGTTCACGAGGATTTTTATCACTGTTTACCTGAATATGAGCTTTGTTGAGGGTATTCACAGTTGTATGTGTTGCTTCCCCTAGAAGGCATGAGGGGTTTAGAACTCGTCAAGCATGGCATGTTCCATTTGTTGGATTGTTTTGTTCATTATTTCTGCCTCTCTGTTTTGTTGAGGAGTTTTAGGTATATAAAAATACCTCTTGATGCCATGTTGTTCACAAAAGTAAAAAAATCATCTGATATAAATTCTCCTCCTCTATGAGATCTGAGATATTTGATTCTGAAATATAACCCATTCTCTACTAGAGGTTTGAAGACTTTAAATTTATCAAATGCTTCATCTTTATGTTTTAATAAGCCAATCCAACACATTCAAGTAAAGTCATCAATGAATAATATGAAGTACTGGTCGCCCCGAGGAGACTTCTTTCTCATAGGACCACACAAATCAATATGAATAAGTTCAAGTGGCTTACTTGAAGTACCTTCTTTGGAATTAAACCGCACCCTGGTTTGCTTACCGAATTGACATGATTTTCATATGGTACTTTCTGGTAGAAAGATGTTAGGCAAGTCGCAAACTGCTCCCATTTTGCTTGACTTATGTAATTGACTAAAGCTTAAGTGTCCCAATATTTTGTGCCAGAGCCAAATTTCTTCTCATTTTCTCAAGTAAAAATTTTCTAGACCACCTTCCAAGTGATCTGAAATTGTGTGAACAAATTATTTCTTATACAGAGATTGACAGTAGGGGCTTTTACTGGTTATTTCACCTTTACTAGAAAGGATGAAACCAGAAGCTTCTGGCCCACTTACTGGCTCTGCCTAAAGAAATATAATGTAAACACTTAAATAGATCTGATCAATGAAAGTATTTGTTTATGTGCAAAGTATTCATTAATCAAAATTTTATGTGTGAATAAGAAAGTTCAAGTATTTTGCAATGGAAGTAATGTGGTTTGAAGTGAAACTAATGAGTTGTGTTCACTGTATAAGTCTGATTGGGAAAAGTGAACTTATGAAAATTTACTGTTTAATGTAGTAAATTCTGAAATATAACAACAAAAATGCACAACATAATAGTAAGTATTTGTTTAAGCAGTTCACCCCTCTCTTGGGCTACCTCTACTGGGTCCAAAAGCCTCTAAACAGGCTTTTCCCTCTTTCATTAATGCTCAAATTAAGAATTACACTATGTAGAAAGCCTCAAAAGGAAAAATTAGCTGCAAATTTAGAAACAGAGGACTGAAATCATTATAAATCGACTATTCATTCACCTCCAATGGATGAGTATAGTCCAACACAGCTGATCTTTCACCAAGCCCTGGTGGCTTCACAACCAAAATCACTGATAAAGCACCCTGATGGCTCTGCAACCTGTCCCAACAGCTCCAGAATGCTTCAATACCCCCAAATCAAAAAAAAATTCGTCCCAAATGGACTTCCCTAGCCAAAGTTATGGCTAACTGAAGTTTTGTCCAGTTACCCCTTGAAAAACTCCACTAAATGTGGAAGACTGCAGTTAGCTCCGACAAAATAGGAGACGGGCGCTAAAATTAGGGGTTCCGCCAAATTTACTGCCAAAATTGAGGGCTTAACGTGCAGCTCCACGTGACCGCACCGATCAGAGTGTATTAAATAACATTGAGTTTAAATCGGCGTTTTAAAAGGTTTGAACCTGCATTATTAAAGGCCTTCCGCCCCGGGCGCTTATCCACAAGACCTTGACCTGACGTGTTATGCACCAAAAAAAATTAAAAAATTAAATATGAATGGGCGCGTATGGTTATTAAGAACTGCTGCCGTGACCCAACGGTTGGGCCTCTTCGTTGCCATCGGCCTGACCCGGGGTCGATTCCTGCCGCGACACAAACAAAAATTTTTAAACGCCATTTCGTTCTACTTGGGGCCACGTGGCGGCCTCCGGGCTGGCCACGTGGCGCCCTGTGATTGGCTGTTGTAGGAATATTCCGTAGAATATTTTGTGGAATATTCCACATAATATTTCCAGAATATTCTGTGGAATATTCTTTTTTTAATAATTTTTTTTTTATAAAGTCAAATTTTGGCCATTTTTCAACTAAAATTGAGAAAATTCAAAGCTGAATAACTTTCTCATAGGGTGTCAATTTTCAGTGCCGTTCATGCCTAGAGGATCGTTTTTCCGAGATCTTTCCAGTCGTTCTAGTTTGGACCAATTCTGAGCAACTTCATTTTTGAGCATTTTTCTACAAGAGACTTGATCTCCTGATCACACCTCTCAAATGGGAAGCTTTTGGACCCCAAAAGCTCTCTGATTACTGAAACTGATGATGTGGAGACTGATTCTCCACTCTTCCACCCTTGAATAACTGAAATCTACCTGATTTCATCAAATGAATCTTTTGAGAAAATGATAATCTGTCTCTGGAATCAACTAATCGACCATTGCTAAGATTGACGGAGTCATGATGCAAATGATTAAAATTTGCAGAACAACAATTGTAATATGCAGAAAATTAAATTTTTCTACACTGATCAAACTTCCCAGAGACTTAAAATAACTTTCACCTTGCAAACTGTTCCCATGGCGAATTCTACCATTCTGAAACCAACTTTGTCCCATGCTGAATTCGGTGTCCTTCTTGCTTGCACTGCTTTGCTTTGACACTTCATTCACTGCATTGGCTGACCCAAAAGGTAATTTGTGCAATGTAACATCATATTTTTTCAAAGACAAACTATTATTAAACTGAGACAAATCATTAGCAACATCATAAAAGGTGAATGCTCAAAATCTGGTCGTTTCAACATTAACAAAGTTAGACTTTGACTTGCATTAACGAGTCTTTTCAATTGACTTGCATGGAGTAAAGAAGATTCCAGCTTCTTCTTGTGAGCTCTCACAATGTACTCTTTACCATATTTGAACAAGTGATACTTGTTTTCATGGCGATGTAAGATGGCCTTCCTGTCAATTAAGTAAGGATTTCCCAAAACAATACCTGAGATATCAAGCGACACCACATCAAGTTCAACTATGTCAATAAAGTGTGCAGTTATTGCAAAGCGCAATATGCACTTCCTTGAAACTTGAAAATTGGCATCCTTGCATATCCATCCAAGTGGATAAGGCTTCGGATGTGGAATGGTCTCAAGTTTAAACTGCTTGACCAAGTCTTCAGATATAAGATTCGCTTGTGACCCACTGTCAAATAATGTGTCAATTTTGGTATGTTTTGAAATTACCCTCACATGGAAGAGCTCTATCCTCCTCTTTTCTTCATGAGTATCTTTGTGAAAATTCAAAGAGCTAGAACTAGGAGTTGTGTCTTGCACCACTTCTTTCCCCTTAATGTTCTTTAAAACCATGGCTATGCTTTTTGTCTCATCTCCTGAGTCTGACCCTAAGTCTTGCTCAACTGTTGCTACAATTTTCTCCTTTTCTTTGGTCTTGTTTTTGTTCTTGTATTTTTCTGGTTTCAGTTCAGGATGAAGCTTCCAACAATGATCTTCATCATGACTTGTCTTCGAACAGTTCTTGCAAAAGAACTTTCCTTTTTCTTTTCTTGAATTTGCAACTCTCTTCTTTCCTTTGTTTTTGAAATTACTATCCTCATCAAAAGTATTCTTTCCTCTGGCTTCTAAATGTGTAGCCTGCACACAGACTTCATCTAAGCTGGTAGGATTGAACATTAGAATAGTATGTTGAAGGTAATTATGCAAACCTCCTATGTATTTTAACAAGGTGTCTTGACTTTGTAAGTCTACTCCAAGTAGAAGTGCTCTCCTTCTAAACTCTTGGCTATAATCTTGCACATTTTGACCCTTAAGTTGCCTAAAATTTTGCCAATTCATAATTTCTTTCTGAATATGAGCAAGATGATAAAAATATTTCTTAATAGCAGTAATAAACTCATTCCATGTTAGAGTTATCTTACCATGCTTTTTAATCTCCTCTCTGGTCTTGGCTTCCCACCAAACCAAAGCTGCTCCATCCATTCTCAAAGAGGCTAATTGGATTTTTGTGTCATCATCATGCAAATTCTAAATTCTTAGATAGACTTCCAACTGTCTAATCCAGTTATCCAATTTTTCTGCATTCACATCACCATTAAACATCGGCAACTCAAACTTCACATCAAGCTTTAACAAAGGATTTCTAAGAGATGTTTTTGTTTTGTGTGACTGATTAACAGAAGTTGAAGAGGATGATGCGGAAGAAGAGGATGACAATGGAGATGGTGGACCACCATTTCCTCCATTCCCTTTCTTAGACTTATCATTGTATTTTTTCCCTCCTGAAGAATCTCCTTCTTCTCTTTGGTTTCTAGACCCTTCTCCAGCAATCCTATCATTTCTTTCCTGGTATAGGATCCTAACCATCTCAGTCATGTCCAAGAAAGATTTTCTAAAGACTCTTTCTTCTTCCTTGGGATCCATTTCCTCATGTAATTCTCCTTCTCTGGAAGACATGTTTGTGGCTGATTCTAAGGCTAATGAGGATGAAATGGAAGGTGGAGATAATGGCACCCTAGCCCTTCTTGGTTGAGGATTAACTTTTTCTCTAACCAATTGACCTTCCCCTCTTTTCAATTTAAGCCTAGTAAGCATCAAATTTTGCAGAATAACATAATATTCTTGCACAAATTTCACAAACTCTTAAGAAAAACCTAGCGCTCTGATACCAATCTAATCTGAAATTGTGTGAACAAAGTATTTCTTATACAGAGATTGACAGTAGGGGCTTTTATTGGTTATTTCACCTTTATTAGAAAGGATGAAACCAGAAGCTTCTGGCCCACTTACTGGCTCTGCCTAAAGAAAGATAATGTAAACACTTAAATAGATCTGATCAATGAAAGTATTTGTTTATGTGCAAAGTATTCATTAATCAAAATTTTATGTGTGAATAAGCAAGTTCAAGTATTCTGCAATGGAAGTAATGTGGTTTGAAGTGAAACTAATGAGTTGTGTTCACTGTATAAGTCTGATTGGGAAAAGTGAACTTATGAAAAGTTACTATTTAATGTAGTAAATTATGAAATATAACAACAAAAATGCATAGCATAACAGTAAGCATTTGTTTAAGTAGTTCACCCCTCTCTTGGGCTACCTCTGCTGGGTCCAAAAGCCTCTAAATAGGATTTTCCCTCTTTCATTAATGCTCAAATTAAGAATTACACTGTGTAGAAAGCCTCAAAAGGAAAAATTAGCTACAAATTCAGAAAAAGAAGACTGAAATCAGTATAAATTGACTATTCATTCACCTCCAATGGATGAGTATAGTTCAACACAGCTGATCTTTCACCAGGCCCTGGTGGCTTCACAACCAAAATCGCTGATAAAATAACTGATATAGCACCCTGATGGCTCTACAACCTGTCCCAACAGCTCCATAATGCTTCAATACCCCCAAATCAAATTTTTTTTTGTCCCAAATGGACTTCCCTAGCCAAAGTTATGGCTAATTGAATTTTTGTCCAGTTACCCCTTGAAAAACTCCACTAAATGTGGAAGACTGTAGTTAGCTCCGAAAAAATAGGAGACAGGTGCTAAAATTAGGGGTTCCGCCAAATTGACCGCCGAAATTGAGGGCTTAACGTGTAGCTCCACATGAACGCACCGATCAAAGTGTATTAAATAACATTGAGTTTAAATCGGCGTTTTAAAAGGTTTGAACTTGCATTATTAAAGGCCTTCCGCCCCGGGCGCTTATCCACAAGACCTTGACCTGACGTGTTACACGCCAAACAAAATTCAAACTTTAAATATGAATGGGCGCGTATGGTTATTAAGAACTGTCGCCGTAACCCAACGGTCGGGCCTCTCCATTGCCATTGGCCCGACCCGGGGTCGATTCCTGCCACGACACAAACAAAAATTTTAAAACGCCATTTTGTTCTACCTTGGGGCCACGTGGCGGCCTCCGGGCTGGCCACATGGCGCCCTGTGATTGGTCGTTGTAGGAATATTCGACAGAATATTCTGTGGAATATTCTTTTTTTAATAATTTTTTTTTTTGTAAAGTCAAATATTGGCCATTTTTCAACTGAAATTGAGAAAATTCAAAGCTGAATAACTTTCTCATACGGCATCGGTTTTCAGTGCCGTTCACGCCTACAGGATCGTTTTTCCGAGCTCTTTCTAGTAGTTTTAGTTTGGATGAATTTTGAGCAACTTCATTTTTGAGCATTTTTCTACAAGAGACTTGATCTCCTGATCACCAAGACATAGAAATTACCTGGAGTTCTTGTTCCGTTTATTATGATCTTACTTGTATCAAGATTTCGTACCACACAATTCTTTGATCTGAAAAAAACCTCATGCCCTTGGTCACACATCTAACTAACACTCAACAAGCTATTTTTTAATCCATCAACAAACAAAACATTTCCAGCTTTAACCTTTTCTTTTAGAAAAACAATTCCTTTTCCTTTGATAGCAGCAGGTGAATTATTTCCAAAGGTTCATTCTTTTCTTTATTTATTTCATTAAATGAGATAAACTTATCTTTATCAAATTCATATGCTTTGAGCATCCACTATAAATGTACGACATCTTTTCTTGATCTCCTACATACAAAGGCAAACCACAACTTTCAGATTCTATGGTTTTCTTTTTCCATACCTTGGATGTTGTTGCCTTTTGTTCATTCTGAAGGGTTGGTCTCATTTTTCTTCTGCATTCAATCTCTCTATGCCCAAATTTATTGAAAAAGGAGCATTTTTTTTCATCTTGGAGAGGTGAGAAGGTGTTGTAGGAATATTTTTTGGACCGAAATCATTTTTTTGTTTTCTTGCTTCTCTAGTCATGATAGTTCTATAAGCAACACATTGAGCAACCTTATGACCAAAATTGTGATAAGTGAAACCTTTACCATTGAACTATAAATTTATGGGAGTAGAGTACCTTTTTATGTAGTTTCTATTTTGATTGTGGTACAAAGGATTTACTTTAAAGACAATTTATCCCTTATTCCTTTGTTGATAGCTGGAACTTTGTTTACTGCTTCCTTTTACTACATTGAGATAGATTCCTATACCTGTTTTAGAGGATTTTAATGATTCTCCATTATATCCAAGACCTATTTTTATTAGAGGAGAGCATTGTACTTTGATGATTTCTTCTAGGGTCTCAGATCCTTTAGAAAATCTAAGATTTAGACCTTTTGTTTTCACAAGTTCCTTTCTTAGACTTAATTTTTTTTTCTCAAGGAAAAATCACAATTTTCATTAAGTTTGAAAATTACATGTTGTATATGCATTGCATATGCATGTTGTGACTTTTGTCACTCACATTTAGTTCCTCAAAAACCCCCCCAATTGGGTGTACATCAATAAACTATGATATAGCATAATTACAATAATTACAATTTTTAAACCAGGTCTTTCCATACTGTCTGTCAAAAACTATCCAAAAATCTGTCTATATCAGATCAGCTGTGCTGCGATATCAGGCTGTTCAATAAATGGACGATGATAATAGCTGAAATGTTGACTGTCATTTTGTTCCTCTATGTGCCAGAGCCCCCTGTGTTGGACTACTGCCTCCTTGGAAAGCTTGTCATAAATGCAGTTGCGTTCCCTGTATATGTGAGAGCAAGATATTGATGAGAAATGATCTTTTAATCACCAAATATCTTCCAATATAGAAATAAGTGTGTGCACATGACACGTTGCTTCTTTTTTGAACCAGTTAATGATAATTTTTGAATCACCAAATACTTGAAGGTGTAGAATGTTATGCTCTAATGCAAACTATAGCAAGTGGCGAAGTGTGATAAGCTCAACATAATTATTAGTTCTGGGTCCCAGACCCATCTTGATTCTATAGAAATACAAATGTGAGAGATGTAGTAGAGTGCCTCCACCACAGCCCAATGGTTGAGCGGATCCATGAAATAAGCCAAGGGTGAATTGTGATTTATGACTTCAGGAGTGATAATTCAGGGGGGTCTAGGAGGATCATCTTCAGGTATGCATGCGAAGATGGATAAAATGTTGGACTTAATCAAATGCCAGAGAGGGGGAGAGTCATTAAAAATAGATGCATTCCTAGCCAACCAGATGCCCCAACAGATGAGGAGTGGGAGGCTCCTAACTTTGTATGTAGAGGCAGAGTTCCACCAAGCTTGCCATGCCTCGATGATGTTCTGTCATTGCCAAGTTAGATTGATTCCCAGTTCGTGTATAATGGATGTACAGAGTGCTACAGTGGTTCTGCAGAAAAGGAGGAGGTGATCGATGGATTCAGAGTCGATTCTGCAAAGTGTACACCAAGTGGGTCCATGTATGGATCGTTTAAGAATATTTTCCATGGAAGGGGCAATGTTGTTTAGTGAGCACCACATGAATAATCTGGTGCGCGGATGGGCAGGTAGCTTCCAAATGATATGCCACCACCATTCTCGTCTTTAAGGAAGGTGGTCTAGGTATATTTGTAGATATCCATATTTTGGAGTATAGATCCTAGATTTTGCAGGGGTCCAAATGATTTCATCATCCCTAGTGCCTATTCAAATATGACATTCTGCCAGCGCTGTTGTGTAGGTCTGCCATACATGTTGCAGATGCTCTCGAATACCAAGATGATTGGATATTTTCCATCCCTGTGAGTAGAGGTCTGTGGTATGAGGCTCATCAATTTGAGCAATGAATCGAATTTCATGGTCAGCCAGATGGTTTATGAGTTTCAGAGGTAGAATGTGAGTATTACTGCAGCTCGACCAGGGGTGAATACCAATACGAGCTTTGTTCCCTGATCTGATTCTCCAAGATAGTCCATTCCTGATGTAGGGCAGGGATGTGATGACTACTTTCCAAATGGATGAAATGTTGCGTTGATTCCATGTTGGAATCCGTATCCAATCAAAAATATTCATTGGCCAAATATACTTCATATAGACCACATGTGTCCAGAGATTATTGGTTGTCATGATTGCCCATCCCATTTTAGCAGCAAGGGCTTTTGTAAAAGTGTCCATGTTTTTGATGCCCCATCCTCCCCATTTTTTGGGGAGGGCTATGTTATCCCATTTGACCTATGCAAAATATCGACCCTCTCTACTGCCATTCCAGAGAAATCTGCTGCATAGTTGTTGAATGCGATGAATGATAGCCTGGGGTAACCAAGCCAGTGACATCCAATACACGGGGGTGGCTTCCAAGACATATTGTAATATTCCCAATTAGCAATGGCTAATTGGAATATTCGATTTTGGTCAATTTTGCCTTATGTAGTTAGATTATGAATAAAAGTGAGTAAAGGGAACACAACTCACTCTAAAATAAGGGGCACTTCCTTGTAGATGCACGTTGTAATCAAGGGGGCCAAATTGAGCATGCAGCAAAGGGAGGCGATGTTGGTGGAGGCGGCCTTAGGGTTTGAGAGCGGCCAACGCTATATAAAGATGATAGCCTCCTCATTTTGGAGCATTCGAGTTTATGCATTTGAAGCTGGTCATTGTGACTTTGAGCACACTGGCTGTTTAGCCTGTCTGCAGCGCTGTTTAGCGCATTGAGTGTCTCCGTTCGGAGATCTCGCCCTCAGCCTCGAGGGACTTTGAGTGCCTGCTCGGGTGAGGTAGTCCTATCAGTGTTGTTGTAGGAGGATCGATTTGCGACATTCGTGGAGGAGCAACGCGTCTATTGATTGCGTAGTCTTGAGAGGGGGGGACGCAGTCCGTATTGGGGAAGCTTCGGTTGGTATTCTTTGGAGGATCTTGGTCAGGAGGTTGAGCGCAGGAACAACCCGTGTCTATTGGGGACTTTTGCTTGAGCGGGTGATCATATATTGAGGATTCCAGACAGTTGCGGCGTGACCCTTGGGAGGATAGCACAGATCCTAAAGGGAGGTATTTCCGGACAACTACACAGCCGTTTTTCAGCAGCTGAAACGCAGATCCGAAACACAGCCATTCCATGCAGCGTTCTGAGAATATTTCTTAACTTGCCTTGTGCAAGTTTAGGTGCCATCACTTTGATCACCTATTGTACTCTCTTGTATTTCTCAGTATAATAAAATGGCTCAGCATTATTTTGGAATTTCTTGAGTATCTGTTACATGATTTATATACACGCCATTGTATGCTTGCATTACTGTTATTTCTCTCCTCTAGCATTCCAATTTCTATACCACTTGTTGTGTTTTCCCCATAATCTTAGACAGAGTCTGGAAAGGGCCAAATAGCCTCCAGATCTCACCCTCTTTTTAGAGGTGAAATATCTAGTAAATTCCTTCCCAGTCCATCTCTGGTTGGATTTTGTTTGTGTTTTAGAGATATCCCTGAAAAGGGATATTACAGTGGTATCAAAGCATAGATCTGGCTCAGCCTATGGAGCTAGCTGTCTATGACATCGGGAGGAAAACCCTACATCTGCCACAGAGGTAGGAAGTACAGAGATCTTGAGCGTAGGTTGGAGAACACCTATAGAGAAGGGGACTGAGTTTGAGTGGTGGACGCAGAACTGGAGGAGCCTGTGGTAGACGTAGAGCAGGGAGAGCCAATGGTGGATGATAGTGATGCAAAACAGTTTGGGGAAGCACTCCTCAAATCAGTGCAGGATCTGGCGAGGCAGATAGAGGTGATGAGTCAGATATTCACTGCTGTGGAGGCTAGACAGTGTGAAACCTCAAGGGGTCTCCAGGTTGGTGAGGGTTCGGGCACATACCACCATTTGCAAGAGCAAGTTTCCACTCTACACCAAGCTTCACATGCCCCCGTCCGTTCCACTATGCCCACTTTCCTAGACACAGACACTCAGACAGAAGCACAACAGGAGCCAGAGGCTAGCCACATAGGTGATTATTTTGCTGAGTACCAGAAGTATGGGCAGGAGTTCAGGGATGTCCTTTTATTCATAGACTTTGTTTAGCTCCGGTGGGACAACAGACCCCGTGACCATCACAGAGGGCATAGACATTATCATGATGGAGATACCAAACGTACAGTGAGCAGATTCCATTTGCCTACGTTTGATGGTTCATCAAATAGTTCGGCAAAGTCTTGGGTGGAGAAGCTGGACATATATTTCCAGCTCAATCAGATGGCAGAGACGGAGGCCATCAAGGTGGCCATGCTACATTTGGATGGTGAGGTTTAGGACTGGTGGTTCCATGGGATGGTTACACTTGGGCATTCCACCGTGACTACCTATGCCAAGTTCACTCGGAGACTGATAGAGAGGTTCGACCGGAAGGAACCGGAGGAGCACTTTGTTGAGCTGACGAGGCTCAAACAGACCGGGAGTCCTGAGAAGTATATTACAGATTTCCTGAGGATTTCAGTGATGGTGCCAGATATATCCGCAGCACGGATGATCTATATGTTTGTTGAGCGGTTAAAAGAACCACTTCGGGGTCTAGTCAGATCCACTAGACCAGCCACACTCCAGGATGCCATTGGAAGAACTCGGGATTTGCAGGATGCCTTACCCCAGACCAGGACACCTTACCCCCCGAGACAGGCTTTCCATCCAAAGGGGAAGGATGTGAGGATTCCACCTCTGAAGAGGAATCAGGGTAGGGTACAGCTCGATGATGATGCCCGGAGGGAGTTGAAGAAGAAGAGGTTGTGCTTTACCTGTCAGGAGCCGTGGGCACCAGGTCACAGATGTGCTGTTGGCAAAGCACATTTCATTGAGGTCTTCTCCGAGAAAAGCGAGGAAGAGGATGAATATGAGGATGGGGAGGCAAAAGATAGTCAGACAGAGCAGGACCATTTGCCACCTCCACCTCCAGGAGCAGGAGGTGCAGCTTTTGCACCCACAGGGGGGACCCTTGCAGCATTGCGAGGAGTACCCAAGTATTTGACGCTATGGGTCTGAGGGACAGTGTGTGGCAGCAAGTTTCAGTTCTAGTAGACAGTGGGGCAACCCACAACTTCATCGATGCACAGATGGTTGAGAGGAGAGGCATACTGACAGAGAGCTTCGATGGATTTTTAATGTTGGTCCCAGGGGATCAGACGATGCAGTGTGCCAGGTATGTTCCAGAGCTGGCTATGACGATGGGTACCTACACAGTGATCGACCACTTTTTCCTGGTCAACATACCAGATACCAATGTGGTAATGGGTGTATAGTGGCTGATTACTTTGGGGAAAGTCACCACAGATTGGGAGGCCTTGGAGATGGAATGGGATGACAAGAAGATCGAGAAGCATGAGAAGATACGTGGGATGCACACTTATCCACCTCAGACTGTTTCAGCTCACCGGATGGAGGCAGACTTTCGGAAGGGAGACATAGAGTGGGCAGTTGAGTTGCGGGCATCAGAGGCATGGGCTACCAGGCAGACAGTTCATCCGGATATACAAGCCATCCTCGACAGGTATGAGACAGTATTTGGAGAGATACCCCCGGGACAGCCACTAGATCGGGGGTTTGAGCACACTATTGAGCTAGAGTAGGGCATCCAGGCCGTTATTACCACACCCTATAGGCACCCCAAGGCCTATCAGGATGAGATTGAGCGGGCCATCCAGGAGTTGTTGGCTCTTGGACATATTCGGCCTAGCATTAGTCCTTTTGCTTCTTTGGTGGTATTGGTGAAGAAGAAGGACGACAAATTGAGAATGTGCATTGATTATAGGGCCCTAAATAAGAAGACTCTGAAGAAAAGGTACCCCATACCGCGAGTTGACGAGCTGATGGATGAGTTGAGAGGAGCCCCGTTATTCTCAAAGATCGATTTGAGATCCAGGTACCACCAGATTCGCATGAGGGAACATGACATTCCCAAGACCGCTTTCAGGTGCCAGTACGACCACTTTGAGTTTTTGGTTATGCCTTTCGGGCTAACCAATGCCCCAGCTACTTTCCAGTCATGCATGAACCATATATTCCGCAGTCATCTGAGGAAGTTTGTGTTGGTCTTTTTCGATGATATATTGATATATAGCAGGACTTGGGAGGAGCATCTCCAGCACATAGAGGCAGTACTGCATATATTGGAGGAGCAACAGTTCTATGCTAAGCTCTCCAAGTGTGAGTTTGGAATGACGGAGATGTTGTATTTGGGACACATCATAGGAGTGGATGGAGTGAGGGTCCACGAGGAGAAGATCAGGGCCATCAGAGACTGGCCAGAGCCGGGAAATATGACATAACTTCGAGGATTTGTTGGTATCTACACATATTACAGGAAGTTCGTCAAGAGTTTCTCTTAGCTGGCGGTACCCCTTACAGATTTGACGAAGAAGGGGGCATTCAGTTGGTCGGATACAATGCAGCGGGCTTTTGACAGGCTTAAGGAGGTTATGAGCAGCTATCCAGTGCTTGCGTTGCCAGATTTTACGTAGCCTTTTGTCTTGGAGTGTGATGCATCAGGAGAGGGGATCGGCGCAATCTTGATGCAGGGAGGCCACCCTATAGCCTATGACATCAGGAAGCTCCCTCATCATGAGCGGTTGTATCCTATATACGACAAGGAGATGTTGGCCATTATGCATGCATTGGCCAAATTCCGGCAGTACTTAGTGGGTAATAGGTTTCGGGTGAGGACTGATCACAACAACCTCAGGTTCTTTTTGGCGTAGAAACAGCTACATGAGAGGTAGCAGAAGTGGATCAGAAAGATCCAGGCTTATGACTTTGACATTGAATATGTCAAAGGGAAGAATAACATGGTAGCCGATGCACTTTCATGTAGACCAGCCACGTTGTCTCTGATGAGCTTGGATACAGATTGGAAGACTCGAATCTTGGTGGAGTACTCCAAGGATAGATTTTCCTGTGAGATTCTGGATGGTCAGGTGACAGATGACAGATACATGGTGATAGATGAGATCATCTACCACAGAGATAGGATCTTCTTGACGAAGGGCTCCCAGCTCAAGAAGAAGATACTTCAGGCATCTCATGAATCACCATTGTCTGGCCATCAGGGGTTTACCAAAACCTACTGGGCTATTAGAGAGAGGTTCTCATGGAAAGGCCTCAAGGGGGACGTGCTCCGGCATATCAGGGAGTGCAAAGTTTTCCAGAGAAATAAGGGGGAGATGAACCATCCTGCAGGTTTGTTGCAGCATCTTCCCATTCCGGAGGGGAAAGGAGAGAGCATTTCGATGGATTTCATCACAGGGTTGCCCATGGTGCAGGGCAAGGACTGTATATACGTCGTTGTTGATCGGTTGAAGAAGTACACACACTTTTTTTCCATATCCGCACACTATACAGCAGCACAGGTGGCGGAGCTGTTCTTCAAAGAGATCTTCAGGTTGCATGGTTTTCCCAAGACCATCATCAGTGACAGGGACAACCGCTTTATGGGTGATTTCTGGCAGGAGCTTTTTCGGCTGGTGGGGACGGAGCTGACATCGAGCACCAGCTATCACCCATAGACATATGGGTATACAGAGATAGTAAACAAGTGGCTGGAGGGCTACTTGCGTAACTATTTTAGTGGGCAGCAAAGAGCGTGGTTGAAGTGGCTGCATCTGGGGGAGTACTGCTACAACAACACATATCACATGTCCATCGATATGACACCGTTCTATGCTTTGTATGGGTACCATTCTTTATCTTTTGTAGATATGATGTTTGGTGCTAGCAAGGCTCCGAGAGCGAAATATTGGATCAAGGAGAGTTAGGACATTCTCTGCGCTCTTAAGGATAACATGGCTACAACGCAGAACTAGTAGAAGAGGTATGCCGAGAGGGGTCGGATGGTAAGACAGTTTGAGGTAGGAGACTTGGTCTACCTACGTTTATAGCCATACCAACAGTCATCACTGAAACAGAAGGGAGATGAGAAGCTCAAGCCTCATTTTTATGGACCATACAGGGTGATACGCAGGGTTGGACAGGTTGCGTATGAGTTGGAGCTGCCCCAAGGCAGCAAGATTCATAACATTTTCCATGTATCATGCCTGAAGAAGGCATTGGGGCAGCAGGTGACGGTGAAAAAGGAGCTGCCACCTATAGATGATGAAGGGCATTTGGTATTACATCCCGAGGCCATTATTAATACCAGGGAAAGGCAATTGCAGAACAGGACAATCCGGGAGTTCTTGGTGAGGTGGAAGAATTTGCCGGATGAGGATGCTACTCGGGAGAATGAGGAAATCTTGCAGCATCCATCACTACAGTTGCTTGGGGACAAGAAAAATTTTGCCGGGGGAGACTGTAATATTCCCAATTAGCAATGGCTAATTGGAATATTCGATTTTGGTAAATTTTGCCTTATGTAGTTAGATTATGAATAAAAGTGAGTAAAGGGAACACAACTCACTCTAAAATAAGGGGCACTTCCTAGTAGACGCACGTTGTAATCAAGGGGGCCAAATTGAGCACACAGTAAAGGGAGGCAACATTGGTGGAGGCGGCCTTAGGGTTTGAGAGCAGCCAACGCTATATAAAGATGATAGCCTCCTCATTTTGGAGCAATCAAGTTTATGCATTTGAAGCTGGTCATTGCAACTTTGAGCACGCTGGCTGTTTAGCCTGTCTGCAGCGCTGTTTAGCACATTGAGTGTCTCCGTTCGCAGATCTCGCCCTCAGCCCCGGGGGACTTCGAGTGCCTGCTCAGGTGAGGTAGTCCTATCAGTGTTATTGTAGGAGGATCAATTTGTGGCATTCGTGGAGGAGCAACGCGTCTATTGATTGCACAGTCCTGAGAGGGGGGGACACAGTTCGTATTGGGGAAGCTCCGGTTGGTATTCTTTGGAGGATCTTGGTCAGGAGGTTGAGCGCAGGAACAACCCGCATCTATTGGGGACTTATGGTTGAGCGGGTGATCATATTATTGATGATTCCAGACAGTTGCGGCGTGACCCTTGGGAGGATATCACAGATCCTCAAGGGAGGCATTTCCAGATAGCTACACAACCGTTTTTCAGCAGCTGAAACGCAGATCAGAAACACAACCATTCCATGTAGCGTTCTGAGAATAGTTCTTAAATTGCCTTGTGCAAGTTTAGGTGCCATCACTTTGATCACCTACTGTACTCTCTTATATTTCTCAGTATAATAAAATGGCTAAGCATTCTTTTGGCGTTTCTTGAGTATCTGTTACATTATTTATATACACGCCATTGTATGCTTGCATTACTATTATTTCTCTCCTCTAGCATTCCAATTTTTGTACCACTTGTTTTGTTTTCCCCATACTCTTAGACAGAGTCTGGAAAGGGCCAGATAGCCTCTAGATCTCACCCTCTTTTCAGAGGTGAAATATCTAGTAAATTCCCTCCTAGTCCATCTCTAGTTGGAGTTTGTTTGTGTTTTAGAGATATCCCTGAAAAGGGATATTACACATATTTAAGGAGGGTAAGCTGACCAACCCGAGATAACCACTTATTGTGCTAAATACCAATGTGTTTTTCCAGCTTGGCCACAAGCCAACTCCAATCTGAAATACGATAGTCCGAGGGTTTCAATCTAAACCCAAGGTATTTTAGACCATCCTGAAGGTTCAAGGAAGGAAAATGAAATCTATTAAGGGAAAGTCCTCTTTCCTGGGGGGAGCATCCGCAGATGGTGATGGTGGATTTTAAGGCATTGCCTTTCATACCTGTGGTTGTACTAAAATATGCAAGTACAACAACAAAGGAGAGTATATCTCCAATAGAACCATTGAGTAGAATGAGAACATCATCTACAAAAAGCAAGTGAGTGAGAGTGCATCCTTATGCCAATATGATACCCTGAAGTCATCCCAATTATTTCTCATGCTTGATCAATCGACTTAGAGCTTCCATAATGAGTAGGAAGATGAGGGGTGAGAGGGGGCATCCTTGACGAAGACCTCTTTCTGAGGAAGAAAGGAGATGCAGAACCATTGATGAGATGGCTGAAAGAAATGTTGGTGATGCAACACATGATCCATTTGATGAAATTGTAGGGGAAGCCCAAGTGCGTAAGTATCATACGGATGTAGAGCCAATTTTCTTGGTCGAAGGCCTTGGAAAGATCCAATTTGAGGATGATAGTTTTGAGTTTTTTGTGTTTTATGGAGTGAAAAAACTCCTGTGCAGTGCCTATAGCTTCATGAATTTGGTGGCGGTGAAGGAAGGAAAATTGTTTAGTATAGATGTGCTCAGAGAGGATGGGCTTGATGCAATTTGTAATGTTTTTGGCTATGATCTTGTATATGCAATTGCATAGTGAAATAGGTCGATAGTCGGAGAAATGTTGTGGATCATCAGATTTGGGGATAAGGGAAATGAATGTAGAATTGAACGCATCATATAGTCTTCCAGTAGTTCTGCATTCTTCGACCAAGTTGAGGATGTCCTATCCCATGACATCAAAGAAGGCTAAATAAAATTCAATTGGCCATCCATCCGGTCCCGGGATTTTGTCTTTCTGGAACCATTTTAAGGTGTCCTCAAGTTCCTGTAGAGAGACCGATTTCATTAACAGATCTTCAGCTTGCTGATCCACAAACCGCAGGAAGAGCCTAGCCACTATGATAATTTCGGCAAGATTTGTATTAGCAGGGGCTTTATATAGCTCTCTGAAGTGGTCGATACCCATTTGAGCCAATTGATGGAAATTGTGGGCTAGATTATCCTGATGGTCCTTTAGTGACCAAATGGTATTGATAGCTTTACGTCCATTAGCGAAATGGTGCAAGAATTTGGAGTTCTCATCCCCAAATTTAAGCCAGATGGCTCTACTTCGAAGGTGCCAGCTCTCTTCTTGCTCTCTGAGAATCTGGGTTCGATCTGATATCAATTGTGATAGTTGGGATCTGGTTTGATCAGAGCATGTCTCGGACCTCAGGGATAGTTCAATTTTTGCAATCACTTGTTAAATTTTATTCATAGTGTCCTTATCCTTTTTCCTTTTGTCTCTAGCCCATGATTTAGTTAATTTATTGATGGCATTCATATTTGCAACAAAAGAGGCCAAGGGGGAGCTTGAGTGAGCTATAGGATGAGTAGTCCAATAGTTTTTGACCAGTTCGGTATGTTCGGGGAAAGATAACCAAGTAGCATTGAATTTGAATGGAATACTGCGCTTCCGTCGACGAAGTGCAAGTTCTAAGTATATGGGTCAGTGATAAGAGATCCCACCGGTGCCAACCCATTGTCGATAAGAAATTCCCAAGCTAGTGAGATATTTGTGAATCAAGAATCGATTAAGTCTCCTTGCCACTAAGGCTTCCCTAGTTCTGTGGTTGTTCCAAGTGGGGTGAAGTCGGGCCATCGAGATATCAATCAGATGATGGGCTTCTAAGATTTGTGACATGTCATCATCCAGGGGATCAACAGTTGCATGCAGACCCCAAGATTCCGTCAAGCTCAGAGAGAAATTAAGATCCCCACCAATGACGAGATTGTGTGTAGATAATAATGACTAGATGAGAATATTGTGCCAGAAGGTAAGTCAGGATGAACATGGTGCGTAAATGTTGACAAGTTGGTAAGCAGCTCCAAGATCAGATGAGAATATGTCAAGCCCCATAAAACCTTCCCCACCCCATTGGTTTAGGATTCTAATGGATCGGGGATTGGTACCAATTAAAACCCCCCTAGATCAACCTTGAGCATCTAGAGCTTGGAAGATCCAACTAGGGCAGATAGCTTATAGAGTAGAGGTGACATGTCCAGAGGAGTCTAGCGTTTCTTGAAGGAAAATCACATCAGAGGGAGTGCTGTGTAGAAGTCTGCGCAGGGCCAATTTCTTTTCAGGGCTGGCCAACCCTTGATAGTTGAAGGAAAGTATTTTCATGGGGTAACCATGGGCCAGGTCATTCGAGCTCTAAGGACCCCTTCAAGTGTATTTTTTTTCCCTTCGAAAATATCCTGACCAGCTTGTATAATAGCTTTGGATATATTGGAGTGACAACCTCTGTCAGGTTTAGATCGAATATTTTCAATCAGGCCAAGTCCACCAGTCTCAGATGAGGGGGGAAAGGATTGAATGAGAGATCGGAGGTGGTAGGGATGGGGTGGATGCGTATCCAAGGATGATACAGAGGGAGAGTGAGGGGAGGAGAGATCAAGGATGGAAGGAGGGGTATCAGAGTAAGTAGGATGGGAGGATGGTCCAGGGCAGGTTTCCAAAGGGAGAGGGACAGGGTGAGAGGGGGATGGTATGCAATGTATGTATGTGGTAACAAATGCAGAAGAGAAATAAAGATATGTAGGGATAGAGGATGGAGAAGTACCCGATGCCTGCCTAGCAGCAGCAGCTTGAGCTCTGGTCGTCCGAGGAGAGGGAGGTCCGAGGGGGGCAGAGGAGGGCTTGGGCCCATATCCGGTCTTCTTCCCTTTGCATCGATCTTTTGCAGTGTTGACTAGTGGGGGAACGGGTTGTGAGGGTATGGTCTGTGCATGATCCAATTCTCCAATAGTATCAGCACCTTTCAAGAGTGGGAAATCCTTGTATAGATGCCCGACTTCATGACATCTTCGGCATTTGTAAGGAACTACTTCATAATCAAGGATCTGTATTTTGAAGAATTTCCTCCACCTCAACGTGATTGCCTCTTCTAACCCATCTCTGGTATCCAAGTGTACCAGTATCCTTGCCATAGTCATGATTCCTGATGTGAGGTAGGATTTGTCATGGTCCAAATAGGTGCCGAGGGTGTTTCCAATGTGCCGCATTATGTCCTCAGACCAGAAGTGTAGAGGCAACCCCAGTAGCCGCACCCATATTGGGCTAGCTCCGACTTGTTCTTTATTAGGATCAAATAGGGGGCTCCATCTTTTGAATAAAACAAGAGCTTGTTCAATATTCCATAGCTTCGATAGTACCCAATTAACTTGCTCATTTCGATGGAATTGAAGGGAAAACCATCCACGAGGGAGGATCACTATCCATGGCAGATCATCCATAATAGGCCCCCAGATCTTGTTTTTCTAGGATTGTAAGCACGTGAGGCTGTATCGATGCACTCGCACATGTCCCGCTAGGACCCTGTCAGCAGTATCCATAACTTCACCCATATTCAGACTGGCCCCAAGGGTTAGGTCAAAATTCCTGTTACTTTTCTTGATGAAGTTGGAGCGGCATTTGCCTTTGCGTGAAGGGATAGGGTTATGAGGACCGAGATCGGGATATGGTACACAATTGGGGGTATTCAGATTTAGGGCATCCGGCGAAAGGGATACGAGCGATGTAGCGAAATATCTTGATGAAGTTAGGTCAGATCAAGGAGGGTCCGATGGCGCGGTCCAGATTGCAGAAGGTCGTGAGCAGGAGGGTTCGAGGGGCGGGGAAAGGGTGGTGCCTTGAAGGCAGGTAGAGAGAAAATTCAGAGAGTCAGGCGAGAAAACAAGTGACTCTGACGCCGGTGAGGAGGTAAGGGGGAAAGAAGGAATGTCAGTGAGCGAGAAAGGCGGAGATTCAGTGATCAGAGGTGGATCAGAGAGCGGATGAGAAAGCGGAGGGGGAAAGACAGGACCAACAGATGTCGCCTCAAGAATATTGAGCGCCAGCGGGGCATGAGGTGGCGTAGGATAGATGGTGGATCCCCAGATGTCCACACCTTCTAACGGGTCTGGCGTATAATAAATCTCCTCATCCATGGTTGCGCAGTTATCCCGAGATTCCCGTGCTATTGTCGTCGTCGCAATCGACCAACGACAACGGTGGAGTAAGATCACAACGGTGAGCTGCGGTTGGTTTCAGATTGTGCTTGCAGAAAACCCTAATCGTCTCACAACCCTAGCAGACAAGATAA
>JAXQQM020067536.1:0-71174 GCA_034641835.2 Pinus albicaulis
ACAATATCGCAACTTGGGGGAGGAAACACAGCTGTAATGGTGTAACCCTCGACCCAAGGTCTTGGTCGCCGCTTCACTAAACTGCATATTCCCATACATGTGAATAAATGAGTCATAGTCAAACATGCAGGAAATCATCTGATTACCAATAAATAACAAAAATTGTTAACAGATGCGAGGTCAGCCACCGATAATGATGATGGTCCCCAAGATGCACAGTACAATCTAACGAGTGTGAATAAAAGGATTTAATGTCGAGCACTCATAGAATTATTTGATCGGTAGCCAATAATGAGAACCCCCAACCAAACACAAGATGGTCTGCCACTGATGTCTACAAGTATCTGGGTACTGACGTGTTTCTAGATCAACTTCCTAGATAAGATGTTGCAGTCGATAGGAAGAGAATTGTCAAAGGGTAGGAAATAAGGTGTCCTACATCAGTTGCCACGAAACGGGAAAAGATGATTTTGTACTGATGGAAATAATCAAGAGCAAATGGGAATACTGACAACAAATAAGTTCTGGCATATGATGACTTTGGTTGATACGAGCAGTAGATAGCAGGATCCTCTTGAACAATAGAAAGCACTCTAACAGGGTACTAGGCAGCTTAGGTTTAATGAACACTAAAGAGTGTTAGGATTCACCAATTCAGGAACACTGGGAGATGAAGGCTAAACTCATAGATGGTAGGGTTTGGCTAAGTGCGAAAGATTTTTTTGGGAAGTGCCATGTTCAAGATTTTGTGCTGCCAAATCGACCTTTAGAAAATGTAACAGAAGAAGTATCCATGATGTCCAAATTTTTTCCCCGTATGATTAAGTTTAACGAGTCCAGATGAGTAAACTCGGTGGTTTTTTCATATTTAGAGAGTCCAAAAAACACCATAAAAGACAACTCCAAGGGGTACCTTTTTCATGTTTGATAACCGGGTGCGACGAAGGGAGAATAGTAAGCCCGAAACAGTTTATTTTCCATGAGTTAGTCCATTGAACCTAGAACAGTGAGAAAACTATGTTCGATGGATATGTTAGGAATCTGTAATTTATTAGCAAGATTGGCAGAGTCCAATTACAGAAGAAACATTATTTCAACCAACTTTGGGATTCTAGGATCTAGCCCTCCTGAATCCAGAGAGGGATCTCTCTATGAATGAGTTTAAAGATGTGATATTTAATAGCTGAAATTATGATATTAGGCTAGTTATGAAGATCTTGGGTTTTGTTTTGTTTGTTTTTGTTGGGCAAGGACATGGTGAAAGTGAAGGCAGTTTCAAAATGAAGGGTGAAGGTGTTTGCAGATGAAGGAATGATTTGGCTGACAGAAAAGGCAAAGAAAGTTTTAACCCATTGGGCTATGGAGTCATAGGTGGATTTTAATTAGACAGCAAGGTTCAAGCAGGATCCATGGGGCAAGTCGCTTATGTCAAAGGATCTCTTAAGGTGATTTTATGGAATGAAAGAGATACGAAATGAAGAAAAAAAAAATGAAGATATAGTAAAACAACCTAAGATCAAATAAGTTCTTCTAAACTATATTGCTTCAGCATGTACTTAAAGAAAAAACATGAGAGTTTTCTGAGATCAGGTTAATACCTTTAAACTAGCCTGCTTTGAAGTTCTTTCAGTTAGAAAACATTAAAAGACAGTTGAACAACTTAAGATCAGGTAAGTGCCTTTAAACTACCCTTCTTTCAGCATATTCAATAAGAGAAACGTAAAAGCATTCTGAGATCAGGTTAGTGCCTTTAAACTAGCCCACTTTGAAGTACTTTCAATAAGAGAACATTTACAAAACAGTTGAAAAGCTTAAGATCAGGTAAATGCCTTTAAACTACCCTGCGTTTAGCATATTCAATAAGGAAACCACAGATAACAGTGAAAAAGAGCAATTTAGATCAGGCAAGTTCCTTTAAACCAGCCTGCATTGATGTACTCTTCAAAGATAATGTTCAAATGAAGAAAACATAGACAATAAAGCTTTCAGTGAGAGTAGGGTACTGTTGAAAGTAAATCCTAGCTCTAAGTTTGCTGCTCTTTATCAGAGAAAGTGAACAAAGTGGAAACAGTAAACAAAATAACAATTGACAGTGAGGAACACATCACCATTGACACAAATAAGGATCCCATAAATCAGTAGCTTGTATTTGATGTTCGAACCAGTTACAATCAGCAAGCCTAGTGGGTCTCTACAACTTCAAACTTCTCATATCAGCTTATGTATCTTTGAATTGCAAACAAGGCATCAGTAGCTTCAGAATAACTATTACATGCATTTAGATGCCCAGAGACCAAAATTTGCTCATCTTCTATAGAAGTATTTATAGAAGAATGAAGAGGTGGGAGGACTTCCCAGGGGTCAAGTATTATCAATTATGTAATCAATGCAATTCCTGGCCTTTGGGAACTAGGCAAGGCATAAGGTGGGAATGTAATCATTTATAACTCTACTTCATAACTCTGTTTGTGTCTCTCGGGGCCATATGATTGAAAATATCTCCTTCTGGACTGTTCTTTAACCTTTAAAATAGTTTTGCTGACAATTTAGAGATAAGACCCTTGATTAGTATTAATTGTTCGGCGGCCTTTGATTTTCTGTGAGGCTGTAGGTGCCTTTAGAAGTTGGAGAAGGTTCAATTAGCCTCTGTTTTGGTGTCGAAGTAACTCTGTAGCCATTCTTTGCATTGAAGTCCCCGCAGGAGTAACTCTTCGACTGCGTTTGAGACAAATATCTGATCCTGATCAATAAATTTATCTCCGATTGAATACTTTGAGGCAATGTGGAATTTCTCAAGAATCAGAGGGATCAATTTGCCTCAATTGTGGTGGTGGAAGCGCTCCCATGCCGAGAAAACCCTTAAAATATTCTTTTTAAACCGTGTTTTAAAGTGAGGATTATTGAGTAACCGTCTTAGCCGTAATTCTCGTAAATGTCTTAATCTCCGTTCTGACATTTTGGTCTTCGCACCGATCCCTTGACCGTGCCTTCCATTTTCTTTTTTCTAGTGGCCGCGCAGGGTTTATAAGGCATCCATGCTTGAGAAAACACGATGAAATGTGCATTTTAACTGTGGATGATTTCCTGACGACCCAAGACAGAGATCATCACCCTCCGCCTCTCGAATCTTCTTTGGAAATAACGAAAAAATGATTTAAACCCCCGCAAACACGAAACTATTATAAAAATTGCGTATATAGGTTGAATTCATCGGAGGTCATGCGAGGAGATCAGAGCCATTGGATGGCATCATCCAATAGTCAGGATTGATCGGGAGCGATCGTGGAATGGGTGAAAGAAGGATTAAATCCGAGCCATCGATCGCGCAGAGATCGACGGTCAAGATTGAACGAGGCGGTCAGAGGAGAAGGATGAATCTGAGCCGTTGATCGCACAGAGATCGATAGTCGGGATTGGGAAATGGAAAGTCAAATGGAGAGATCTGGCGATGAATTGTGGGCCGTCGATCTGCAGATCAGATCGACGGTGGAGATTGATTTGCCGCTGTACGATGGCCCGACTATCGCGCGTGCACCTTCGTTAACCATCGAGCAACTTCGGCGAGTGATCACCGTTGGATTAGTGGGCCTAGATCGGATGGTCCACAACGATATCGCTGGGCATCCAGGTCTGAATGTTAATGCGCGATGGACGGTGGTTTCACAAAAATTACAAGGGACGTGTGTCAAGCGATGTATGGAATCACTGGCCATCGGGCAAAAACCACCCTCCACCGAAGAGTGGTGCAATAAAAACCACGCGGTTTTGGGAAAACAGTGCACGGCTGGGGGGTCCACAGGGAGGCGCGCTCCGCACCGTCGGATCTGTGGATTGAATTGATGGTCGAGATCGCTCCATAATTTGCACGGGCGGAAAAATTAAATAAAATGAATTTCGATAGTTTAAATAAATATCAAAGGTTTTTTAATGGTTTGCGAAGAAATATTTATTTAAACTGGATAAGCGCTCGACTGGCTCAGCGCACGGTCATGGCACCAGGGTGTCTCGGCGGAACGGCTAGGGACTTAGCCCAAGGGGGCTTAAGCCCAATATATATAACAAAATGGGTTTTTAATGGTTTTCAAAGGGTAATTGAGGGTTTTGATAGAGTTTTAAAAGGGGTTTTAAACTCTGCAAAGGAAATTTTATGAAGGGGAGATGAGGGAAGTGGAAAACAGAGGAAAATGATGGAAAAATATGAAAGTTAGTTTCTGAGTGCAGGAAGGGAAAAAAGGGGGTTTGCAACAATAATTTGGCTAGGAAAACAACAGGATTTCCGAGTCTTGAAGGGAAACAATGGTGAAGATCTTTAGACATGGGCATGAGAGCTTCCAGAGGCTTCAAGAGATAAATTTTTAGCAATAAAATTGTCCCTTGGAGGTTGAAAAAATGTTTTGGCCACCTTTTGATGGAAAATTTTTTATAGGTGGCCAACAGTGGCTCCACTTGGGGATGGTGCCTTCTTGAAGGCATCAAGAACTTCAGAATTGCATTCTCTGGGAGGTTGACCTGTGCCTGATCCTTTGATGTTCTCTGGGAGGCTGATCAGTTGCCTAATCCATTGGGCTGCTCTTACTGTGCTGGGATGATTTTCTCTGCAAATGTGTTAGCAGTCATAAAAGAAATGGACCTTCATCAATACAATTTTCTACCTACCCAATCCTACTGATCTAAAATTTTTTCTTCATTTAGAGTGCACTTGGATTGGAAAACTCTTTTACAACATTTTATTCTTTTGAAAGCAGTAAATCTAATCTAATTCTACTCCTTATTTCTCCCTGAACTCAGATTAAAAAGTTGAGTTCATATGCTTCTCTACCTAATCTACTATCTGTTGGGATTAAACTATCCAACAGATTTTCATTCTCTAAATTCTAAAAAAAAAATTTAAAAATAGACAAGTCAAGATTAAGTTGTTTGACTTGCTGTGGTCTATGGCATAAAAACAAGCTGCACATAGATATTATTTTTGCAGAAAATTTAAATCAAAATGGAAGGCTTAAGATCTGAAAATTCAAAGTACTGCCTTCTCTTTTTACAACTCTGTTTTAACTATGTTCGAGCTATTCCTTCTTGCTTTCTGGTTCAGATTTTGGGCTAATTAGAACCAGATCCTTTACATCCTTTGACTCAGAAAATAAAATAAATTTGAGCCATCTCTTTTGGAAACTTAGGTTCAGGTTTTTTGTTCATGTTTGAACCTTTGATTTCTATCCTAATCTAACTATTGATAACCCAAGATTAAACAGTTCCGCAAATCAAATTTAGTACCCTATCAGCAGAAAGTTTAAAACTAATTAGTCAATATTAGGAAGTTTGACTAACTAGAAGTGTGTTTTGTAGGAGTGGCATTTAAGCTTGCACACTTTCAGAATTTCTTTCTCTTTTTTGGTATAGGGCTGTACCTTTCTTGTTTTCACAATTTGCCCGCTTTTCTTTTATTTTTATTGTTTTTGTACTTTTTCATTTATGAGACTGAACAAAGCAAATGGTATTTATAATGGAAATGAAAAATTTAAAATCGAACTCAACAGTAGTAATGCTTAAGGACCCTGCCATTGACAGGACCCCCAAACAGATCTGTGCCATCTAACTCTTGTAGAAAAAAGGCATTAGGACCAACGGTGGACTGGATGATGTAAGGACCTTGCCACAAACTGTCAAATTTACCATGTTTACCCTTATCCTGTCTTTTGGAATCCCATTTGAGTACCTTATCTCCAATGTTGAAAACAAAAGCCTTTGTTATTTTGTCAAACAACTTCTTTATGCTTTCTTGCACCTTCTGAGCCCTATTGTAAACCTCTTCCCTTGTCTGCTGGAGATGTATTGTCTGACTGATCCTCCTAATCATGTTGTCCTCTTTTGACTGTATTTCTTGGATCAATTTTATTACTGGTACACCTAGGCTGGTAGGAAACACTGCATCAGCTCCATAAACAAGATGGTAAGGGGACATTCCAATGGAATTTTTTGTGGTCAATCTGTCTACCCACAGAGAATGCACCAACTTGTTATGCCATGATTTTTTGTTCTCTTCAAGAAAATTCTTGATGATGGTCACCAAAATTTTATTTGATGATTCTGCTAGCCCATTACCTTGAGGGTAGCAAGTAGTAGAATGACCAAGTGTAATCTGATACCTGTGACAAAACTCAATCATATTTTTAGAACAAAAAGTAGCAGCATTGTCAGTAATAATCTTCCTAGGGCATCCGAAACTAGACAAGATATGGTCTTCAAGGAATTTTATAATGACAGAATCTGTGGCATTCCTAGAAGGGATGGCTTCAATCCATTTTGTGAAATAGTCAGTGGCTGTGAGAATCCATTTGTGTTGGGCAGACGAAGCAGGATGGATTTCCCCTATGAAATCTAGGCCCCACTGTTGAAAAGGAGCTTCAACAGTCATAGGTTGTAATGGTAAAGGGAGAAGTTTTCTTTTGCCTTCAAAAATCTGGCACTTGTGACAGGCAACTATCATTTTATGGACATCCTGAAAAAGGGTGGGCCAGTAATAGCTAGCTCTAAGGATTTTATTAGCTGTGGTTTTCCAGTAAAGATGGCCTCCACACTCTCCTTCATGGAATTCATATTTGATCCTTTCTGCATCAACTTCAGGAAAACATTTAAGCAATAAACCATAAAAATTTTTCCAATATAAACATTCATTTAAAACGCAATAGTTCCTAGCTTTCAACTTCAAAAACCTTGCCTTTGTTTTCGATAAATCAGGAGGAGCATTAAGATTTGTAAGCACATACAAGATATCAGTGTACCAAGGTGAGTTTTGAAACTGCTCTTCAACAGTGGGAACAGGTAATTCTTCCTATTCATCCAAGGCATCTACCATGTTAATGTCAAGGGCTTGTAGATTAGATTCAACCATTAATTGAGCTAAGCCCTGACCTTTAATAAGTTTGGTTGGTCTGATTTCCAAATCATACTCTAATATAGCAGCAATCCATTTACCTCTCTTTCCATCTGGGTCTTGTGACAAGATGTCTTTTACCACTATATTAGGTACATAGGCAATGATGCGGGAATGTAGAATATACACCCTGAAGTCCTTTAAGGCCTTTACCAAAGCATAGGCCTGTTTTTCCATTATGTTATATTTCAAGGGTGCATCCCTTAAAGCCTTGCTGAAAAAAAGAAATGGGCTGTTCCTGTCCCTCTGGGTTTTTCTGCAACAGGATTGCAGCCACAGTATGCTCTGAGGAAAATGAGAAAATAAGGAACTCTTTTGAAAAGTCTGGGCTGATTAGGACTGGTGCCCGGGTGAGTGCATGTTTTACCAATTCGAAGGATTTTTTGGTTTCTACAGTCCACTTCACTCCTACTTCTTTCTTGAGCATATTAGTCATGTTTCTAAGGAGCTCTGCTAAGTTGGGAATAAACCTCCTCAAGAAGTTAATTTTTCCGATAAAGGACTGCAATTATTTTATGTTCCTTGGTTGGCTAATCTGTAGTATTCCCTCAACTCTATTTGGATCTATTTTAATCCCTTCTTATGATATGTAATGGCCAAGGAGTTTACCTTCCTGAAGGCCAAACACTGTATTTTTGGGATTTAAATATAACCCAAACCTTCTACACTTTTCAAGGACCTTTCTTAAATGTTTTAGATGCTCTTCATCGGATTTGGAATAAACTGTTATGTCATCAAGGTAAATTACAATGAAGTGCCCTATCTCCTCTGAAAATGCAATGTCCATGGCCCTTTGGAAAGTGGCCCCAGCATTCATTAATCCAAAAGGCATTTTCACATACATGAAAATGCCCCAAGGAGTGGTGAAAGTTGTCTTGATTTGGTCTTCTGGGAGTACTAAAACTTGGTTATACCCTGAAAAACCATCTAACAGAGAAATCCTCTTTGAACCAACTACCCTTTGCAGAATGTGTTCCATTTTGGGTAAAGGGTAATTGTCTTTTAGGGAGGCTCTGTTAAGGTTTCTGAAGTCAATGCATAATCTGATTTCTCCTGTCTTTTTCCTCACGGCTACAAGGTTAGAAACCCAATCTGAAAACCTCACAGGCACAATGATCCCTACCTCATACATTTTCTTGATTTCCTTTTCTACTAGAGGCAGTTGTATTGGATTAATTCTACGTAGTTTTTGCTTAAAGGGTTTTTGGTTTTCTTTCAAACGGATCTTGTGCTGGATGATTTTTGTATCGTAGGCTTTCAGGTCTTCATAGCTCCAGGAAAACAAATCGACAAAATCTTTAAACAGATCAACACATTTCCTTTTCATGTCTGGTGGCAAGGACTTAGCTAATTTAATCATTTTAGGCCGATCCTTGGTGCCTATGTTTCATTCCTCGACCTCAGACTCTGTGTATTCTACGGTGGGTTTCTTTGCTGCATCGTTAAAATCAAAGATGTCTTCTAACGGTGCTAGTCCCCTAGGTATGCTCTTGTCTTTTGACGATAATACCTCAATGTATTCGTTTTCTGTGTCTTTGCATTCTTCAGTATGAGTGTCAAGTCCTTTATTTAACATGTTGATTTCTACGAGACCAGATGGTTTTTCTTTTTCAGGAGGCTTTTTGTTTAGGCGATTTTCATCAGATTTAGAATCTGAATCAGATGACTCAAATTCATTCCTGCCCAGCAGAAAATCCTCTATCTGTTTGTCACCCTCAAAGACCTGCCAATATTTTTCATTATCTGGCACCGCTGGTCTAAACTTAATTTGAGTTGTATAGTATTTGGTTCCAAATGGCGTTAAACATGTTCTAGCCGCAAAAGCTAAATTGTGTGCGGCAATATTTCTTTTTCTTGGAACAAAAATCAATTTGGACTCCTCAAAAGTTTTTAAAAGGTCCATGACATCGTTTCGATAAGCTCTAAGTCTGGGATGATTTGCGTTATACTCCCCATTGACTTGTTTAATGACTAGTTTTGAATCCCCATACACGTTAATTCTTGTGGCTCCTATCTTTTTCAAAAAATGTAAGCCTAAGAGAAGAGATTCATATCGTTAATTTTTTAAAAGGTCCATGACATCGTTTCGATAAGCTCTAAGTCTGGGATGATTTGCGTTATACTCCCCATTGACTTGTTTAATGACTAGTTTTGAATCCCCATACACGTTAATTCTTGTGGCTCCTATCTTTTTCAAAAAATGTAAGCCTAAAAGCAGGGACTCGTATTCTGCTATGTTATTGGAACACTGAAATTTTAATTTGCAGGAAATGTTTTCTATGTGGTTGTTTTCAGTGTTGGTAATCCATACACTTGCACCAACATTTCTCTTAGTGCATGACCCATCAAAATACATACTCCATAGAGGACTATTTTCGGTTTCGTCTTCTTCAACCAACATGCTTACGGGTTGTTGTGAAATCTCGGCACTTAGTTGTATTTGTTTCACCTCCTCAGGTTTGTCATGGAGCTGAACGTGAGGGGCACTCTGGCATTTTCCATCTTGGCTTTGTTCACTCTGGTCTGTTGTTTCAACATGTTGTTCCAAGGTTTCTCTCTCGATTTCTTCCACATCTAGAACTGCATTTATTTCTAGATTAGGGGTTTCTAACTGTTTATCTGAGTCACTGTGTTCTGGCTCTGACTGTTTTGTGGATTCATTATTGTAAAAGATAAACGAATACGGGTCATTATGGACAGAATAAATGGGAGAATTTTCAGGCTTTTCTGAGCTACTGACCATGAACTTCATGTGGGACTCTCTGTACAGTCTTCTAAGCTGGCTAAAAACAGGAATAGTGGCATATGTCCCGTCCATCTGTATGGTACCTTGCAGCTTGGCACCCCATGATCTTGACAATAACATGCCATACTTAGGAGTCACATCAGCCACCACAACATCCATCACCATGCACTTGGCTGGGATTTGGGTCAAACTCACACAAAGGTCTTTGATCAGGCCAAGGCACTTTACTCTGTTTGAATCAAAAGAATATAAATCCTTGTAAGGTCTGGTTATTTCTAATCCTAGCCTTTCCATTATCACCTTTGGCATAAGGTTGTGCGAGGCTCTAGATTCATGCATAGCATTATGCAGGATCTTGTCATGAACATTAAAACTCACATAAAAGGGAGGTACAGGTCCCTCTTGATATATACCTTCAATCTTAGGACCAAAAATGAGCTCTGGCTGGTCATCATTAAGATTGACTGAGTCATTATTATCCTCAATATTTAAAGCCTTCAAAATTTGGGTCCTATATACATTCTGGGCAGCTAACTCAGTTAGGGGAACAGAGATTCTGATCTTTGAAATTTCCTGCTCTAGGTTGAAAAGAATCTGGTTCTTTGATGAACTTGTCTCAGCCTTACTAGCTTCCAGTCTATCAGCAACATCAGCTTGCTGATTTGTTCTACTTGTTTTTGACAAAATGGTCTTAACAGGAGTACTAGCTGAAGTGGTAGTACTACTAATTTCCGCACTCTGCTTTTCTTTGTTTTGAGTGCCTTTCTCTCTATCTCTATCAGAATTCACAACTACTGTTTTATCCTTTTGTTTGACAATTTTAGGCTTGGTTGTAGTGTTGTTTTGTGAAGATTTGTCAGAGGTTTTGGTGTTGGGAGTTTGTTGACTAGTTTTTCTTCTAAGGTCATATTATTTTTGAGGCTCTATGATGACATTTTCCATGTCCTGACAATAACTTGCATTATCATCTTTGTTGTCATCATAAGGGGTATGAAAACCTTGTTCCCTATCAAAATGAATCTCAAAGTCATCATTATCTACTCCCAACATGTTGATATCATATTCCTCTGTTATCTCCTATGTTTCCTCAACCTCACTTATATAGTTTTGATGAAAGGGAGGAGTGATCTGTTGATCATCTTCCCTAGGTTTGTTTGGAGGTTGGTTCCTTCTAAAATTCTGATTCTGGTTCTGGTTCTTGTTTTGAGGAGCAGTTTGGTTTTGACTTGCTTGTGCTCTCTCAAGGATGCTCATTTTCTTCATCATCTCCTCCATCATTCTTTCCATCTTTGAGTTGGAAGTAGAAGGGGAATTTTCCTCTCTAAAGGACACTCTCTTTTCAATTTTCATTCTTGCTCTCTTCTCCATCAAGTTGACTTCCACAGAAAGAGCACCCTTTTGCATATCTTCAAGAGTTGCAAAATCTCTCTCTCGTAGCTGATAGGCCATCTCAGGGTCAAACCCTTCAGGAAAATTTTTTAAAGCTGAGCCTTGTGGAGGTTTTAGTTCAGGGGAAAGTGCATTATACACACTATTGAATCTAGTGCAATAAACTTGCACACTTTCCCCAGTGTCTCTATGGAGATTCTTATAGTCAGAAAGGACTTGGAGAGGGTTTTTATTTACTTCCCATTTGTTTAAGAATGTTTGATGGAAGGCTTGTAGATCACGGATACTATGGGGGGTTAAACCTTTGAACCATTTCCTCACTTCTCCCCCTAAGCTCTGAGCAAATAACCTAAGTTTGACCGAATCATCATCAATTTCATTTCTGTCAAAGTAGTCATTCATCTTATCCACATGTTGTGATGCAGTTGTTGCATTGTTAGCATCATATAATGGAATTTTGGACTGATAGTCCTGTGGAAGATTGACTAGTGGTACAGGAAGGACTAGGGGAGCATACCATGCGGCCATGGCAGGAGGTGGAGGTGGATTTACAAGAGGGACAGTGGGCTGAAGTGGGGTGGTTTGAACAGTGGATGTGGGGTGAACAGAAGTGGATGGACCAGGAATTGACTGTTGAGTTGATCTTGGATGAGGGGCACCTAAGTTGTGAAGAAAATGCAAATCAGGAGGTGTTGTCTCTCTGCTACCAAGATGTTCACTTGTTTCCGGGGATGATAGTGAAGACTCAGAATCTAACTGATCTAAATCACCAAGAGACCTAGTTCTGAATGGATTTACTAAGTCAACCTGAGATTGTTGTAGAGCTGAAAGATTTTCAGGGACAGAATTGGCTCTCAAGGGTGATCTGAAAATGGTTGACAAATTTATCTTAGGAGACTTCCTAAGGATACTTTCTGGGTTATCAACTATCTCAGGTGGATCAGGGTCAGGGTAGGCTCTAGTGTCAATCTTTCTAGAAGCCACTATGTTGTGTCTTCGAGACCCAAAATAAACAAGACAAGTTCAACCAGGTATGACAATCTTTAAGAGGTTAACTAGTCTGTATTGGAAAATTTTCAGTGCTGCAGTCTTGTGACTGACTTTGAAAGGTGTTACAATGATAAGGGTTCTTCCCAGTGGAGTCTTAAGGTCTGTTCAGGATTGTGGAGTCGCCAAGTGGAAGCTTTTAGCTCTTTTCAGAGGTAAAAGGTCTTATGGTCCACCACCATGTTTAATAAATACCAATCTAAAATATTTTTTAGGTTTTTCTAAGTTATTTTTCAGTTGTATGGTTTTTAAGAATATCCTAACTTTGTTTCATAACTTAGCTATGGTTATGAGACAAAGACAGTTTACTCTTATGGCAAAGCCAGCTGATTTTTCAAGGTTGGATAAAGTCTTAGGAGAATCCTAGGGTTTGCCTAGTTTGTCACTGATTCAAGTAAGTTTTATCATGATTACCATGCTTTTGGTAGTGCTTGAAAAGGCTGCTTTTTACTCACAAAGGTTTTATCAAGTTTTTCTAGGGAACTCAAACCAGAGATTGACTGGGAGGGCATTCACCAGATATGTCACCCCTGAAAGAGGATGAGATCCGGAGGCTACCTGGCCCTTTCCAGACTCTGTCTAAGAGTATGGGAGCACACAACAAAGGTATAGGGTTTGGAGTCCCCAGCGGAGTCGCCAGAAATGTTAGTAGCTGGTGGCTCAGCTGGTTTGATATAGCAATTATTCTTGAACCGAAATCCCTTATTTTCTATGGTTATCCTTAAATGAAGATGATCCTGGGTTTTGTCCCCAGTGGAGTCTCCAGAAATGTTAGTAATCTGTAATTTATTAGCAAGATTGGCAGAGTCTAATTACAGAAGCAACATCGTTTCAACCAACTTTGGGATTCTAGGATCTAGCCCTCCTGAATCCAGAGAGGGATCTCTCTATGAATGAGTTTAAAGATGTGATCTTTAATAGCTGAAATTCTGATATTAGGCTAGTTATGAAGAGCTTGGGTTTTGTTTTGTTTGTTTTGGTTGGGCAAGGACATGATGAAGGTGAAGGCAGTTTCAAAATGAAGGGTGAAGGTGTTTGCAAGTGAAGGAATGATTTGGTTGACAGAAAGGCAAAGATAGTTTTAACCCATTGGGCTATGGAGTCATAGGAGGATTTTAATTGGACAGCAAGGTTCAAGCAAGATCCATGGGGCAAGTCACTTATGTCAAAGGATCTCTTAAGGTGATTTTATGGAATGAAACAGATAGGAAATGAAGAACAAACAAATGAAGATATAGTAAAACAGCCTAAGATCAAATAAGTTCTTTTAAACTATATTGCTTCAGCATGTACTTAAAGAAAAACATGAGAGTTTTCTGAGATCAGGTTAATACCTTTAAACTAGCCTGCTTTGAAGTTCTTTCAGTTGAACAGCTTAAGATCAGGTAAGTGCCTTTAAACTACCCTGCTTTCAGCATATTCAACAAGAGAAATGTAAAATAATTCTGAGATCAGGTTAGTTCCTTTAAACTAGCCTGCTTTGAAGTACTTTCAATAAGAGAACATTTACAAAATAGTTGAAAAGCTTAAGATTAGGTAAGTGCCTTTAAACTAACCTGCTTTCAGCATATTCAATAAGGAAACCACAGATAACAATGACAAAGAGAAATTTAGATCAGGCAAGTGCCTTTAAACCAGCCTGCATTGATGTACTCTTCAAAGAGAACGTTCAAATGAAGAAAACATAGACAATAAAGTTTTCAGTGAGAGTAGGGTACTATAGAAAGTAAATCCTATCTCTATGTTTGCTGCTCTTTATCAGAGAAAATGAACAGAATGAAAACATTAAGAAAAATAGCAATTGACAGTGAGGAACACATCACCATTGACACAAATCAGGATCCCATAAATCAATAGCTTGTATTTGATGTTCAAACCGATTACAATCCGCAAGCTCGGTGGGTCTCTACAACTTCAAACTTCTCATATCAGCTTATGTATCTTTAAGTTGCAAACAGGGCATCAGTAGCTTCAGAATAACTATTACATGCATTCAAATGTCCAGAGACCAACATTTTCTCATCTTCTACAGCAGTATTTATAGAAGAATGAAGAGGTGGGAGGATTTCCCAGGGGTCAAGTATCCTTAATTATGTAATCAATGCAATTC
The DNA here is from genome assembly GCA_034641835.2 of Pinus albicaulis. NCBI lineage: Eukaryota > Viridiplantae > Streptophyta > Pinopsida > Pinales > Pinaceae > Pinus > Pinus albicaulis. Next base: position 14,224 of record JAXQQM020067536.1, read on the forward strand.
CTGGCCTTTGGGAACCAGGCAAGGCATACGGTGGGAATGTAATCGTTCATAACTCTGCTTCATAACTTTATTTTTGTCTTTCGAGGCCTGATGATTGAAAAATATCTGCTTCCAAACCATTCTTTAACCTTTAAAATAGTTTTGCCGACAATTTAGAGATAAGATCCTCGATTAGTATTAATTGTTCGATGACCTTTGATTTTCTGTGAGGTTGTAGGTGCCTTTAGAAGCTGGAGAAGGTTCAATTAGCCTCTATTTTGGTGTCGAAGTAACTCTGTAGCCATTCTTTGCATTGAAGTCCCCGCAAGAGTAACTCTTCGGCTGTGTTTGAGACAAATATCTGATCCTGATCAATAAATTCTGCCTCTGATTGAATACTTTGAGGCACAGGTGGAATTTTAGTAACTAGATGGATCAATTTACCTCAATTGCAGTGGTGGAAGTGCTCCTATCGATAAAACCCTTAAAATAGTCTTTAAACTGTGTTTTAAAGAGGGGATTAGGATTTTGATAACCGTCTTAGTCGTAATTCCCGTAAAACTATCTCTAATACTCTGTTATGATACATTTTGGTCTTCGGCACTGATACTCTTTGACTGTGCCCCTTCCATGGTGTTTTTGCTGGTGTGCAGGGCTACGCAGGGTTTATAAGGCATCCATGCCTAAGAAAATATTGATGAAACGTGCATTTCCACCCTGTGGATGATTTCCTTTGACGAATCGAAGACAAGAGAGTCGTCACCCTCCGCCTTTGAATTTTCTTTGGAAATAACGAAAAAATGATTTAAAACCCTGCAAAACACGAAAAAATATTATAAAAACTGTGTATATAGGTTAACTGCATCAGAGGGCGTGCGAGTAGATCAGAGCCGTTGGATGGCATCATCCAACGGTCAGGATTGATCGGGAGCGATTGCGGAATGGGTGAAAGAAGGATTAAATCCGATCGTGCAGAGATCAACGGTCGAGATTGAAAGAGGCAGTCAGAGGAGAAGGATGAATCTGAGCCGTCGATCGCACAGAGATCGACGGTCGGGATTGGGCAATGGAAAGTCAAATGGAGAGATCGAGCGATGAATTGTGGGCCGTCGATATGTAGATTAGATCGATGGTGGAGATTGATTTTTCGCTGTACAATGGCTCGGTTATCGTGTGCGCACCTTCGTTAGCCATCGAGCAACTTCGGCGAGCGATCACCGTTGGATCAGTGGGCCCAGATCAGACAGTCCACAGCGATATCACTGGGCATCTAGGTCCGAACATTAATGCGCGATGGACGGTGGTTTCGCAAAAAGTACAAGGGACGTGTGTCAAGCGATGTATGGAATCGCTGGCCATCAGGAAAAAACCGCCCTCCGCCGAAGAGTGGTGCGATAAAAACCATGTGGTTTTAGGAAAACGGTGCATAGCTGGGGGGTCCACAGGGAGGCGCGCTCTGCACCGTCGGATCTATGGATTGAATCGATGGTCGAGATCACTCCATAATTTGCACGGGCAGAAAAATTAAATAAAATGAATTTTGACGGTTTAAATAAATATCAAAGTTTTTTTAATGGTTTGCGAAGAAAAATTTATTTAAACCGGATAAGTGCCCGACTGGCTCAGCGTGCAGTCACGGTGCCAGGGTGTATGGGCGGAACGGCTAGGGACTTAGCCCAAGGGGGCTTAATCCCAATATATATAACAAAATGGGTTTTTAATGGTTTTCAAAGGGTAATTGAGGGTTTCGATAGAGTTTTAAAAGGGGTTTTAAACTCTGCAAAGGAAATTTTATGAAGGGGAGATGAGGGAAGTGGAAAACAGAAGAAAATGATGGAAAAAGATGAAAGTTAGTTTCTGAGTGCAGGAAGGGAAAAAAGGGGATTTTGCAACAGTAATTTGGCTAGGAAAATAGCAGGATTTTCGAGTCTTGAAGGGAAATAGTGGTGAAGATCTTTAGACATGGGCATGAGAGCTTCCAGAGGCTTCAAGAGATAAATTTTTAGCAATAAAATTGTCTCTTGGAGGCTGAACAAATGTTTTGGCCACCTTTTGATGGAACAAATTTTATAGGTGGCCAACATATGGTAAGGGATATGAAGACCCAGGCTCTTTTCTATTTCAGTTTGATATTTTGTGTAGGAGCTATGAGTATTCATCTGATGCTCATAAATTAAAGTTGTTTCCTACAACTCTCAAGGATGCAGTGTTACGCTGGTTCATGGGACTAGGGGGAAACACTATAGCTTCTTAGGACTAGACGAAGAGTGTGTTCTTGTCAAAATATAAAGAATATTATAAAACTAGATATATTCAAGATGAAATCTTTACTATTATGCAAAATGATGATGAGACCCTAGAGGACTACTTAGAGAGATTCATGTATATCCTCCAAAGGTCAAAGCACAAATTTTATCTGAGTACCATTAGGACCTTGTTCTTACATGGACTTACTGATGATGCTAGAAATAATTTAAACTTTTTAAGACAAGGGGATATTGCCCAAAAACCTTTTGATCAAATCTGTTACTTGTGCAGGAATTTCTCAAGGAATCAATATAGAACTGGTAAAGGAATTTGAAACAGAAATAACTAAACCGAATCTATTGATGCTATTATTCTTGGATTGGAGAACAAAATGGATAATATGAAAATTGAAATAATGAATACCATTAGAAAAAAATAAACTCTTTTAAATTTCAGAAAAAACTTGTAGAGGAACAAGAGTCATTATCTATTTTTTGTCCAAAATGTAGAAAGAAGCATCTTTTACAAGAATGTCCTCTTGATGTTAAAGGAACTAATAAATTTGCAATTGTGCAAAGAACCATGCCATGTAAAAATTTCCTTCCATACCTGGGATGAAAGATTTATTTGATGGGGGAAAACATGAAGCCAAATCATTGCATCCTATGGGAGCACGAAGAAATTAGCCTTTAGTAAGTGCAGGTATGGCTCCTGAACTTCCACCACATTTTTTTGGTCATAATGCACATCCATATTCCTATCCTAACACTAATCACTCTCAACATTTCCAGCATGGGAACCAATATCATTATGGACAACCCTCCCAATCTTGGCAACAAGGACGGAGAGGGCCAAACCATTCACACCATTCCTATCCTGCACCTATGCAATCATACCCACCTACATATGCACCTTACCCAATGCCACAACCATCGTTGCCCCAGCTGAGTCAGCCTATGCCACCATTACCTTTGCCTCCACCGTTTTTACCTCTTCAACTGCCTACCCAACCCATACCAAATCCCAATAACAAAGCAGTACAAATGATCCATTCTATGAACCCACTTTTTCCATCGAAATACCTTTGTATATGCTAGTTGGAGTCAATGATCTCCAATTTAGATCGGGGAAGATAGTAACCTCAGAAAAAAAGAAGCAACCTATGGTGATTATAGAAGAGAAAGGCGAGGAGGAAACTCCTGGCCATTCTATGAGAGATGTCACCATTCATCTCATCCTTGTACCTTTAGAGCCTTTGCCATCCTCTTCAAACCAGCCTCCCTATCCAGAGGGGCTGTTTGTGGATAGGAATGACCCCATTCCTGAGTCTAGCTTGCCTTCTGAGCTTAGGAATACTTTTATAAACGTGCCTTTGCTCCAAGCTATCAAAGAGATCCCCATATGTACCAAAATCATTAAGGAACTATGTCTTGAGAAGGCAGGAAGGAGAATATTGGAACCTCAAACCATTCAATTTGTTGGAAGAGAAGTGTTGAGTCAAATTATACATGTATAATTTTCCAATATAAATTGTCAACCCAAGAAGGTAAACTGGTGAGATGCAGTGCACAATATATGTAGGCTGAGTACTACAAGTGTTAATTAACTATACAAATAACAACTAATGCTTCTTTCCCGTGTCAATACTATCACAGAAAACAATATGGAGTGGCATATATCATCCCTCTATAGCACTTAATATTACTGATATTGACCTTGAAAAGATAAATACCAAACAACAATCAACAACTCATGCTGCTTTCCTGTATCAGTACTATTGTAGCAATGGTTATGGAGTGGCATATATCATCCCTCTATAACACTTGTGTTTGTTGATACTAATGCAGGAAATATAAAATAAATCAATCCCAATCAAGAGTCAAAATAAAAAAAGCATGAATCCAAGCATTGGAAAAATGAAAAGAGCTCATCAACATAAAATATTAATTCACTTAACCAATCTACAGTTTGCTCTAGGAAATACAAAAAAGAAACACTAGCTATTACACGAAATTATTAATGCATAATTAAAACAGAAATAAACACACACTCTGCTGCAGGAGTTGTGAGCGAAGGGGGCCCTCCCTCACTCACAACTCCTTCAAAGATTAAAGAAGTTTCTTAGGAAAATAAAAAGAACATAAACGATTTTATTAATTTTAAATAATAGTCGATTACAGTCTGATATCATGCTCTATAACAACAGCTTCGAACCCAACCCAAAAAACTCCCTGTATAAGAAAATTACATCCAATTTTATACATTTCTAGTTGCCCATATTTGGCTTTGAACAAAATAGATTACTAAACTAAGCATACAACCCATAATACAGATACAGATTGACAAAGTAAACTGTTGTTGGGTCTAATCCATGACTGAAGGCATGGATTAGACCATTTCTATTGTGCGGTTGAAGTTGTTTGTCGATCTCGCTGCAGGATTTTGAGGTGGTTACAGGAATTGGCATATCTGCAAGAAATATGGAAGGACTGCAGGAATCTTGGCTGTATGAGCTGTCTGCAGGATTGATGGACCTGTTTGAATCTAACAAATTTGCGCATGATTCCAAGGCTAGTTAGAGTAGTAATGCAATAATGACACAACTAGTTCAAAGAATTCTCGAAATTAGATAAAATGACACTTCTAATGTTGTTTCAACATAACTTAGGACTATGATATCCTTTTTAGCCAAAATTAGATGACATAGCTAGAATAGGTATAATTAAAGGGAAAAAAGAAGTCAAAAATGGGGGAAACAAGGCTTAGTATAGGTGGAAAAACAGGTAAAGTTCAGACTTAACATCTCCCCCACACCAAAACTCTTGCATGTCCCTATGCAATCAAAACTGAAGTAGTCTTCAACATAAAGCTAATTTTTCACCTGGGCTGCAGCCACTGCAGCCAGGTGATCTACCTGAGCCCAAATAGATTCTGATTGAATCTGTCCTCCATACTCTTCAGTCTTCCTCTTCAGGTGGTCAATCTGGGCCTGCTTCTTTTTCATGATGTGGACTACCTTTTCATGCCACTCTTCATGCTCCTGCTACAACTTGTGGCTATTTTCTTTTAGAACTGCGTTCTTTGCTTTCAAGACTCGTTTTGAAAGGGTAAGTTCTCTGATAGTTTCCTCCAGAATTTGTTAAGATTTTTTCTTTAATGGGGTCACCACTCCCTCATTACACCCTTGTGAGGATTGGGGCATGCTCACATCCTCCGGTGACTTCATGGCTTTATTTTGACTTTCCTACAGTGAGGGGTCTGGAAAGGAAATAGTGTCCTTATCACTGATTGTAGTAGGGTTCACCTTCTCTTTTCCCTTGGGTTGGCCGCGGGACTTATCTGTCTTTTTCATTTTAGTTAGTGCCCCTTCTTTTTTGGTATCCTTGATGGTTAGCTAGGCAACCTGGCTTTTGGTATACCATTTTACAGGGGTCAAAGGCCCCTTCTGCTGAGAGCTCTTCTCAGAAGTTTCACCGGTCATTAAAACTTCATCATCCTCGTCATATTTTTCCACATTTGGTCCACGCATCCACAGTTTTTTTTCAGCTTCTCTGCGGGTTTCTCTTCCTTGACCCCTAAAGAGTCAAAATCTCCATCCTCCACAAAATGATTTTCTTGCAGAAAATCCTCCTTGGTCTTCTCATGTTTCCGCAGGACCTCCACCAGAATAATCATTACCATCCTGTGATGGTAGAGGTTTTCCTCTATGTGGGAAACCCTCTCTTTTGTGACCAAGGACATCTTGATCAACGACATTTTTAAATAATAGGGAAAATTTAAAGGTTTGTCCTGGAATTTTCCAAGGAACCTGATATGAAACAAGAAAGCAAGGCCAAACTGGCCTTCACATGTAACATATTTTTGTAGGAAAAATAGTAACTGACGGAACTTACGCCTTAAGAATTCCTACAGAATCTCCTTACTCCAGTCGGGGTTCGAATGGTCCTTCTACAGGAAATTCGTGCACATGTCTTTTTTGAAGCTCCCACCCGCGGGATCCCAACCACCCTTGCCACCAATTCTTCTATAAGCCTGAATTGGATGTTCCCCACCTGTGCTTTGTCCCTGTTTAAGTTCAAGGCAAAATATTTGGTTACTTCAGAATAATGCCTGCTGGACCTTTGAAAGAAAGGCAGCCATCTCACCTTTTCTATTCTCGCCTTGCTATGAGGATCAGATTCTAGTAGTGCAAGACTCTGAGCTCGAATCTGAGGGGGGCTCAAATCTTAGTCAGGGGGGAGGAGAAAAATAGACAGGCAAGGGGGGGAAAAATGGACAGGGCAATTACAAACAAACAAAACGAAGTAAATTCGGGTTGCGGGAATGTGGTCTGAGACTTATGCAATAGTTCGACGGCGAGAGGAAATAAATAGAAAAATACAGAGCTTTTTCGGCAGTAGGTCATGATCATTATTTCTATCATGATCTGACCTGCATGATAAATCTCGAAAGTACAAAAACTGCCGGTGAAATGATGACAAGTCATGTAATTAATGTCGTAATGGTCCATGGCTGCAAAGGGTTACCATAGCTTTAGATATGCAAAAGAATAAAAATTGAGTGTCATTATACCTTTACCTCAAGAGCCTTATCACTGGTTGTACGTTACCGCTTACCTCCAATGGTCCAAAGAATACCTTCAGTCATAATCATAAAAATAAATTCATTACTTAACAAAATATTAGTTTCTCTACATCTCTGCAAAAATTTTTCAAGATTAAGTAAAGCTTCTTCAAAAGTATCACCCATAACTATAAAATCATCAATATAAACTTCTATGCAATCATGCAAAAGATCAGAGAAAATACCAAGGACCTCCCGCTGAAATGTGGCTGGTGTGTTGCATAGATCAAATGGTAAGACTTTGTATGCATAGGTACCCTAGGGATAGGTAAATGTTGTCTTTTCCTGATTTTCTGGAGCTATCCTAATCTGATTATATCCATTGAATCCATATAGGAAGGAAAAGTACTATTTCCCTGCTAAAGTGTCCAATACTTGGTCTATAAACGGTAAATGGAAATGGTCTTTTAATGTAGCTTTGTTAATTCCCGATAATCTACGCACACTCGCCATTTACCATTTTTCTTGGGGAAAATGACTAGTGGGGATACCCACTGGCTATCTGAAATAGGATAGATGAATCCTACATTTAACAACTTTTGTAATTCATCTTTTACAATTTATCTTAAATCAAGGTTCATCCTCCTTTGTGGTTGTCTTACGGGCCTATCATTTTCTTCTATATAAATGTGATTAATGCATGTGTTTGGGTGAATGCCTCTCATGTCGGTATATTCCCATGAAAATGTGTCTAAAAATTTTCTCAATGTTTTTATTAATTTCTTTTCTTGTTCAAGAGTTAAGGAGGAATTAATGTTTAAATCTTTTACAGGAAAAATTTATACTACCTTACTCCCCCATTAAGACATTGAATATGAAGGAAATGCAGATAAGAGGGTTGAATGTAATTCGGAAGCTAAACTATGTTCATAAAAATCCTGCAGATCAGTAATGATATCTAAATTATGACTATATTGTCCTTCTAACTACTGCAGGAAATTAGGATTAGAAATACAACAATTTATCAGATCTTCTTCAAAATTTTCCTCAAGAATCATGGCTTGGGATATTGTTAAAACTAGTAAGGTACCTTCCAAATCATGTTCTTCTTCCTCTTCTTCAACCCATTTTGTGTTTTCTGATCTCAAGAGCGGTTTAGCAGTGGGGTACAATTTAATCTGCTTTGTTTCAGCCCCATGAATGATAGTCATGTTTCCAAATCTACACCCTATGTAGGCATTAGCCATAGCTAACCACAGTCTCCCCAAGATCATTGGGTGCCCTCCCAATTTAGTTTTAGGTTGAAGAACATAAAATCTGTAGGATACTCCCAAGAATCTAATGAGATGACAATGTCTTCTAAAACACCCTCCGGATTTACCTTAGACCTATTTGCTAATTCTAACATGGTAGGAGTGGGTAAAAAGTCAAAGGATCCTATATGTGACAAAGTTTCGATATTCATCACATTTATAGCTGCACCTAAATCAATCAAAGTGTTTTTTATAGGATATCCATTAATAAAGGTCGTAACTAGAGGGATTCCAACATCCACATATTTTTCAGTAACAAATCTGGTGTACATTAAACTTGCAAGCTTTCCACCTACTTGAATGGTTGAGGGTTATTTATTTTGTCTCCTTGGTTTCTTGGTACATAGTTCCCTCACTTTTTTAGCATATATTGGGATGTCCTTTATTTCTTGTAGCAATGGGATCTTGATGCACATGTTTCTCAATTCGGATACAAGATCAAGTTCGGGTTGTTTTTCTTTGATTTCCATTTCCAATCTCTCTGGAAAAGGAGGCTAGACTATATGAGATGAGGAAGGTTCTTGTGGCCTTGAGGTAGATTATTTTGCTGGTTCAGGTGTGGTTTCCTCTTCAGGCATATCTAAGGTATCTTCCTCTACAATATCCTAAATTCTTTTGGGCTGATTCGCCACTCTTCCCCACCTAAGGTTGATTTTCTGCAACTGCACAGGTAATTCCTGTAACTATACATGGAGCTCCTGTAACACAGGAACAAGCATTTCCTACAGAGACACAGGAAATTCTTGTAAAACATGGAAAAAAACTTCCTGCAGTGGCTGGGATGTAATAGAGTAGGTAGGAAAAGTTGGATAAGTGACCAATACAATGTTGTGAGAAGATTGGACGGTTTTATGGTTGGGGTTAGACACTGGTTGAGAAGGAATTTGCGTGGGATAAGGTTGATTTGGTGGAACAGTCAATCGAAGCTGTTGTTGTGCTTGTATCATTTGTTGTGGTGTGGGATGTGAATAAAAGTTTTGATGTGGGAAAATCTGTGTAGTCGGATAAGAATAGTTCCCCTGCCAAGGCTGTTGAGGAGGCCAAGGCTGCCAGGGCATTAGAACATTCCACATCTGATTTTGAGCATAAGGAAATTGAAAATTTGACTGTGACATACCTAGAGGATGTGGCTACCATGGTGTCTGAGGTGCCATTTCATAAAGTGCATTGATAGCTCCTTGATCTACTATGTAGGTCGCCTTATTTTCAGGCAGAGAAGGACATTGATCAGTGGAATGCTCAGCCTCACAAATTCAACATACCTCGATACTATCAACAGGGCATTCCCTTAGAGCATGTTTATTCCTGCATTTGGAGCAGAACACCGCCAAGGCTTTCTCCAATTCATCCTGTTTCTCCTGTTTCTTCTTAGCCTGCAAAACATCCAATTGTGAAGATAAAGTGCTAAGAATATTAGTTTTAAAATTTTCAAATAAATTACCCATTTCAGCTCTAGTTACTCCAGCTCCGGAAACTGATTTGAAAAGCTTGGAAGAAGGATCTCTTGGTCCAACTCCAACCTTGGATTTTCCTCTTGAATATATTTTGCAAAGCTCACACACATCATCATAACTCAGCTTCGATACGTCACCTTCTCCCATTAGATTTAAGACCTCCAGATATTTTGGTCTGATGGCCCTAAGAAAAATGGTCCTCTTGGTCTCTTTTTCCAATTGATTCATCTTAAATCTTTGCAAATTTAATTGGAATATTTCCACCAAATCCTTGAGGCTCTCCGCTTCCTTTCGGGTCATGCCAAAGATTTCATCCCTGAGATCCCTCATTTTGCAGTAATCCTGGTACTTTTTCAAAAACACCTTCTTCATGTCATCCCAAGTTGCAATGGAGTTTGATCCCAACCCCATAAACCACCTGAGAGCTTAATCTTTCAATGTAGCAGGAAACAATTTCAACTTTTTAGCATTGGAAGAATAGTCATAGCTTCTGCAGAGTACATCAAACTCAAATAAGAAGGCATCAGGGTCTTCACTAGAGGCACCAAGAAATTTAGGCAAGGTTGAGAGAGGAATTTTTTTCATCCGAGTGGCTCCCCTAGTGTCTCTGATAGGAAATTCGAATGTAACAAGTTTCTCCTCATTCTCGTCAGTGCCTTCTAAATGAGCCATGTCAGACCAAGAAAGAATAGACCCTTGGAAGGCTACAGATTCTTCAAATTCAATGGTATGAAACTCTAGTTCTCTAATAGGATTTACAAGTAATTATTCTTCAGGATGACCATTGAGAAGATATGTGGTCTTCCTTGTAAGAGGAGATTCAATATGGGCAGCAATAGAGGATTTTTCCATAGAAAGGTCAACTTGTTCAAGACTACAGACCTCATGTTCAGATTCCTCCTTCTTTGTTGCCTTGTTTCTTACATATTTCCTTGTTCTTGCTAGTGTATTAGTAAATGGAGTGGTGCTCACACCACCACAAAAAATATAGAAAATATTGGACCCTTTCCATCTAGTATTAAAGCAAAATAAAAATGAAAATAAAAACTTACCAAACAATTAGGACACGACTTTGGCGAATGTTTGGCCTCTTGGGTACGTAAGATTTGGCTTACGTCTTTGCACTTTGACTCCCCCAATCCTGAAAAGAAAAAAAAATCAACAAAATAACACTAAAACACTTTCAGTATCATCCCTTAGCACCTACCTAACAACGACACCAAAATTTTGATTCAAATTATACGTGTATAATTTTCCAATATAAATTGTCAACCCAGGAAGGTAAACTGATGAGATGCAGTGCACAGTATATGCAGGCTTAGTACTGCAAGTGTCAATTAACTATACAAATAACAACTAATGCTTCTTTCCTGTGTCAATACTATCGTAGAAAAGGTTATGGAGTGGGATTTATCATCCCTCTATAGCACTTAAGATTGCTGATATTTACCATGAAAAGATAAAGATAAAACAACAATCAAAAACTCATGCTGCTTTCCTGTATCAATACTATTGCAGCAATGGTTATGGAGCGACATATATCATCCCTCTATAACACTTGTGTTTGCTGATACTGATGCATGAAAGATAAAATAAATCAATCCCAATCAAGATTCAAACTTTAAAAAGCATGAATCCAAGCATTGGCCAAATGAAAAGAGCTCATCAACACAAAATATTAATTCACTTAACCGATCTACAGTTTGTTGTAGGAAATATAGAAAGGAAACACTAGTTGTTACAGGAAATTACTAATGCATAATTAAAATAGAAATAAACACACACTATGTTGTGGGAGTTGTGAGCAAAGGGGGCTCTCACTCACTCACAACTCCTTCAAATATTAAAGAAGTTTCTCAGGAAAATAAACTGAACATAAATTATTTTATTAATCTGAAATAATAGTCGATTACAGTTTGATATCGTGCTCTGTAACAACAGCTTCCAATCCAACCCAAAAACATCCAAATTTATACATTTCTAGCAGCCCATATTTGGCTTTGAACAAAACATATTACTAAACTAAGCCTACAACCCATAATACAGATATAGATTGACAAAGTAAACTACTGTTGGATCTAATCCATGACCGAAGGCATGGATTAGACCATTTCTGTTGCACGGCTGAAGCTATTTGTCGATCTCGCTGCAGGATTTTTAGGTGGTTGCAAAAAATTGGCATATCTGCAGGAAATCCAAAACGGCTGCAGGAATCTCAGTTGTATGAGTTGTCTGTAGGATTGGTGGAACTGTTTGAATCTAGCAAATCTACGCATGAGTCCAAGGCTAGTTATAGTAGTAATGCAATAATGACACAGCTAGTTCAAAGAATGCTCAAAATTTGATAAAATGACACTTCTAATGTTGTTTCAACATACCTTAGGCCTATGATACCCTTTTTAGCCAAAATTAGACGACATAGTCGAACTAGGTATAATTAAAGGGAAAAAATGGGTCAAAATGGGGGAAACAAGGCTTAGTATATGTGGAAAAAATAGGTAAAGTTTAGACTTAACAAGCAGCAGAGTTAATGATGGGATGTATGCACATGGAAAAATATACTGACCCCGCAAACCCTGTTGTCTCTGTTCAAATAGGTGATTTCCTTGTCTCTAATGTGCTTATAGACTTGGAGGCAGCCATTAATGTTATGAACAAGAAAACCATGGATCAACTTGGATTGTTCCATATTCGTCCTACTCCCACCATGCTTGAATTGGCATACATATCTAAAATCAATCTAGAAGGGGTGTTGGATGATGTGGTCATTTCATTAGATTCTTGGGAATATCCCACAGACTTCATTATGCTTCAACCAAAGAATCATGTGGGAGGACATCCCTTGATATTGGGAGGACCATGGCTTGCTACAGCCAATACTTACATTGGATACCGTTCTAGTGATATGTATATTTCCCATGGAGATTCTAGGAATAAGGTCACTTTATATCCACCCACTAGATCCATCTAGGAGCTTCGAGACACTTTGTGGCTAGATTACAGTAGTGACGAGGAGACTCATTCTGTCTCTATGTTACATCATTATGCTGAAAACTCACAAGAGGGTGAGATACATGAATTCCTAAACAATCTAGACACCATGCCCAAATTTGAGTCATTGAGCCAAATTTTTAGTTTATATTTTAAAGAAAGTCACAATTCTCAAACTCCCTCACCACCATATCTAGAAACAAATATGTGTACTCTCAAGCCCGATACCACTCTTGTTGAGATCAATCCAGACAAATATTTGCATATCAGTTCAAACTTGGATTCATCCCAGCAAGAGCAACTTGTGAGTTTGTTGTGAAACCATATGGATGCCTTTGCATGGGGTTATGAGGATATGAAAGGCATCCCTCCAGAAACCTTTACTCACCACATTTATTTTCAGAATGGAGCCTGACCTGTCTGACAACCGCAAAGGCATATGAACCCAACTCTAAGAGATGTTGTAAAAGAAGAATTGCAAAAACTCTTGGATGTTGATTTTATCTATACTATTTCTGACAGCCAATGGGTCTCCCCATTGGTGTTAGTCCTGAAAAAATATGGGATATGGCACATTTTCATTGAATATAGAGAATTGAACAAATCCACTCTTAAGGATTACTTCCCCCTCCCTTTCATCGATCAGGTGCTTGATACCCTTGCCAATAAGAAGTAATTCTCTTTTCTAGATGGCTTTAGTGGTTATAACCAGATACAGATCACACTCGAGGATCAAGAAAAAACCACCTTTACATGTCCATGGGGTACATTTTCTTATCGAGTGCTTACCTTTGGGCTATGTAATGCCCCAACTACCTTTCAATCATCAATCCTGGCCATTTTTGCTAACCTTGAGTATGTGGAAATCTATATGGATGAATTTTCTGTGTTTGGTGATTCATTTCAGGAGGCCCTCAAAAATCTAGAAAAGGTTCTTCTTTGTTGCAAAGAAGCTCATATTTCCTTGACTTATAAAAATTGGAGATTAATGTGCAAGGTAGGTGTAGTTCTTGGCTATATTATTTCTGAAAAAGGTATTCATGTTGACCTCGCAAAGATAGAAATTATTCTGAGTCTTCCTGCACCCAAAACTCAAAGGGAAGTGAGAGGTTTCCTAGGGCATGTGGGCTAATATAGGAGATTCATTGAGAACTTCTCTAGGATAGCTACCCCCCTTTTCCAAATTTTAGTTAAGGATAGTGATTTTTCTTGGTCCACAGCTCGCCAACATTCCTTTGAGACATTGAAGAGAAAACTAGTACAAACACCAGTTTTGAGAGGACCGAACTAGTCCCTACCATTTCATATTTCCTTTGATGCTTCAGTAACTTCCATTGGCACAACTTTAAGACAGGAAGAAGACAAACAATCCTATACTATCTACTTCATCAACAAAAACTTGTCACTTGCTGAACTAAACTTCATAGTTATTGAGAAAGACATTTTAGTTGTAATTTTTGCTATTAATAAATTCAAACACTACATTACAGGGTATGAAGTCTTTGTACATACTGATCATTCCGCAATAAAATATTTTATGAATAAACCATTAACTAGTGGTAGAGTGACTAGGTGATTGTTATTATTACAGGAATTCAATATCACCGTTCTTGATAGACTAGGAAAATATAACGTAGTAGCAGAATATATTTCAAGATTAAATAATCCTAGTGAAGTAATTCTTGTTGATGACGATTTCCCTGATGAACATCTTTTTTCTGTGTCAACATAATCTCCATGGTTCGTTTGCTAACATAGCTAACTATTTAGTCACCAGAAAGACACCACCTCACTTATCTACTCGTTAAAATTGGGATATTATATAGACACCACCTCACATATTCTTGGGTTCAAGGAGCCCTATTTTACACTGGGTCGGACCTCATTATTCGAAGGTGTGTAAGAGAGGAAGAAGTGTTTGAAATCTTAAAATTCGTTCATGATGAACCTTGCAGAGTCCACTTCGTTGCTAAGCAGACTACATACAAAATTTTATGAGCTGGCTATTTTTGGCCCTCCTTATTTAAGAATGCCAAACAATATTGCAAACGAGGTCATAGCTGTCAGAAGGTGGGCCAGCCCAATCAAACCAATTAAATGCCTTTATGTTCTCAAGTTATAATTGAGCCTTTTGAAATATGGGCTATTCATTTCGTAGGACCAATAAATCCAACATCATCTAATAAAAAACATATTTTGGTTTGTACAGATTTCGTTACAAAATGGGTAAGAGGCTAAAGTTTTTTCTTTTGCTACTGATATATTTGTTGTTGATTTTATTTTTACTTAAATCCTTACTAGATTCGGTGTGCCTAGAGAGATGTTTCTGACAATGATCTGTAGTTTATTTCTGATTTGGTACAAGGTGTGATGGAGTAGTACAAAATTCGGCACAGGAAATCCACACCTTATCACCTGCAAGAAAATGACCAAGTGGAGCCCACAAACAAGTTAATTGAGTCCATCCTCACAAAGAGAGTAAACATGCATAGAAAGGATTGGGATAACATATTACAAGAGGCCTTGTGGGTATAGAGAACCACTTGGAGGAACAGCATGGGACATACACCATATGAGATGGTATATGGGAAAAATTTCCTTTTGCCAATAGAATTCCAGATGAAGACCTTCAGGACTCCAATCCAGTTGGGACTAGACCTCTATGAAGCACAATAGCAGTGTCTCCTACATAAGAATGAGTTAGATGAATTTTGAAGGGATGTTATTCAGCAAAACATATTGGTTCAACAACAACACAAAAAGTGGCATGACAATTCCATCTGAAAGAAGCAGTTCCAACCAGGTGATTGGGTACTCCTTTACGATTCCATATTTAAATATTTTAAAGGAAAATTCCATACACGATGGATGGCACCTTATGAGGTGGTAAAATTGTTTGAAAATGGAGTGGTATAAATCAAAACTATTGATGGAAAAAATCCAGTGTTCCTGGTGAATGGTCATAGATTAAAGGTATATTTTCAGCCCCTCACTAAAGGAAATTTTATGTAGCAAGTCCAACAACAATATCAGAAGGAGATGGTAGGTGGAAAAACCAACCTATTGAAAATATTATTCTTTCTTTTCCTAGAAAAAAATAATAATAAAAACAAAAAAATGACAAAAATAAAAAATAAAAAAGTTTTTTTTTTTTTTCTTGTAATTATGAAAATCAGTTGACTGACATGATTGCAGAAGGATCATCCTAAAAACCAACATGTTGGAAGGAATATCAAAATTTAAATAAAAAGGGAATTTTGTTTCATTTTTAGATGTGTTGGTTGTCACCAAGAAGAAGTAGGTTCAAATGGGAACCAAGCCCTTACCCAAGTTTGGGGTAGCTAACATGGAAATGTTTTTTCAAACAATGCTCAATTTCTGTTGCATTTACTTTTTCTAGCACCAGTGCAAGCAGATTTTAAAGGTAAATTCATCCCTTCTTCTATTTCCCATTTTGTAATTTCCTGTTATTTTTCTTCTCTAGTTCTGTAATGAATTTCCCTCCTTTTTCTTCTAAGAAAACTATCCCTATCTGATTTCGTACTTCCCTCTTTTTTCCCCCTAAATTTTTACCCCAAAGTCCCTTTTTCATTTATCCCTCTTGGTGGTTTCACTCCTAGAATCACTGCCATGATATTCCTTTGCCGTGATAAAAATTTCCCTTTCCCACTTCTTTTTTCCCTCATGGATCGATTACAAAATCTGATATGAATTTGTAAGTCAGATCAGAAGGCATGCTTGACGCTAAAGAATGGCGAATAAAAATTTCCCTGTATACTCAGGAAAAAAAAATTTCCAACCAATGAATTGTACTATATCATCATTTCTATTTGTCCCTTTTTCTCTTCGATGTTGCAGAGATCCCTGGTGCAAGCACGTCTCAGTGAAGGCACATTGCATTACAAACAATTTCAGTGCAAGCACGATCAGTGCAGGCACGTGCTCGATGGTAAAAACACATGCAAGATACAATGCAGGAATACTTGGTGAAACATGAGCATTGGAAAGTCCATCTTTATTTTTTTCAAACAAAATGACACCCCCATCAATGGACCATAACATTTAATTATTTAAATTATGGTTAAGACTTTGCTTTGTCATTTAGTAACGTAGGAAGAAATTATTTTAAGTACAAGATATTTAATGTCATGAAGTCTTATCTTTCTAATGAGTACTGAAGTATGCCTCATGTGAAATTATGAAGAAATTCATTCGAGAAGAAGAATGCAAGCATGAAATGAACATCAAAATCTCTGACTCTGCGCCCTACCAAGACAGAAAGCAAGAAAACACCAGTGCAAGTAGAGGAGCGCCCTGTGAAAGAAGCTTCGTCCGCAGTAAAAAGAATGACCAAGAACTCGATGAAGAGAGGGACTTCTTCTTTGAGGGCAAGTCACAATCAGCCAAGCTCCCCAATTTTGTTGGACGAGCCACCACCAACTTCACCCAGAGATCATAATCTCTCAGTTCTTGCAAATGCAGCGAATCATACTGAGGTTAATGAAGGTCATGGAGAGAAGGAGGACAACATACCCTTGTCAGCCATCCTTCGTACATTAAATAAAAGAAAAGTGACACTGAGTGAAAGCAGAGAATTGGCAGAGGGTCAAGAAGAAGAGCCATAGCATATTGAAACCCTAAATAATTTTGAGGTATAGGGTACTGAAACCCCTAATGAGATAAATGTGCAGTGTATTGAAACCCCTGATGAGATAAATGCACATTTTATTGAAGCCCTTGGTGAGATGGAAGTGGAAGATATTGATACCCTTGGTGATATTGCAGTTCAAGGCACTAAAACCCTAGATGAAATTGAAATACAGAAATTGGGTGGCCAAGATAACATTGACCCCGATGGTGATGGTACATGTTTAGAGTCAGTTGCAGAGAAGATGTTTGCACCAGACAAGTTTGAAATAGAGAACAACATGATCTCTCTGAAAAATCGGATAGAAGAGCTCGAGCAACAAGTTCATGACTTGGAAGCTTTGAACCAAGCCATGAAGGAGCAGTATACAGTGTAGAAGCAAGGAAAAATGGAATTGACAGAAGAGTCAAAGAGAAAAAAACAACAAGTCAGAGTATGGAAGTTTCAAGCCTCAAAGTTCTATAAATGACTTAAAAAGGTGACCTGGAAGCTTAAGAAGTCTCGGAGTAAAAGAATGAAGACAGTGAAAGCAAGGTTCAATATACAAGTCCAGGATTAAAGGAAGACTCCTTATTTTTGAATTTTTGCAGCAGGTAAAGGTTGTGTGAGGACACGCAACAACTTAGGGATGGGAGGATGTTGGTAGGATAAAATTTCTTTAACCCTTTCCTACTTTAAAACCACAGTCATAAACCTTTGTTTCATCCTCATAAACTTCCTTATCCCTGCACTAGACCAAGAATCCTATCCTATCCCTGCACTAGTTTTATATCTCATATTTAAGGTTTATTAAGTACTTAATTTAACATTTTTAATAGATTTAATGCTTTAAATATTCTTGCAACTAATGCTTCCTTCCTAAATTATTTCGATAATCAAATGTATTAATCATCGTATCAGCATGGTCTAGTGCAAGCAGATTCCTACACCGTTGGCAGTCGACCGCTCCTAAACTTCCACGACAACTCGTTACCTAACGCAGGCATCTCGCTCCACCTCATCCTGTTCATATGCGGTCATCGTGATTTGAATTCGGAGCAGAGGATAGTCAGGGATATGATCGAAGATTGGGTATTCGTCCAATGATCAGATTGGGATTTTGTTATAGCCGTTGGCTTATTTTGTAATGTTGGTTGTTATTTCGTTTCAGTCGAAAGGCTGGAATTAGAAAGATTGTATGTAGTTTTTTTATGGCCATAGGCCGAAAGGGTTGTATAAATACAGATTTCAGATAGGAAATTAGGGAGTGATAGCCATGCTACTGTAACTCTAAAAAAATTGTAATTATGTGTTTTCGCCCTCGTTCTGGGCTAGATCCAGACTTATGATGTATTATTGCTGATTCAGAATTAACACAAGGAAATCTGCCATGTTGTGTACATTATGTGTTTTAATATGTTAATGATGCATTTCTAAGTGTTGAAGCTTCAATTTTCCTAAAACAGGAAATGAGTTGGTTGGCTAGGGCCCAACCAACCCAACTCGTTTTCCCTCTCATGCTTTCGTTCAGTTAAAGGTGTGTGTTGATTTTATTTATGCAAAGTGTGGATTGAGCTTATGATTTATCTGTTCATAAGAATTCTAGTTTTATTTCATTAACAGTCAAGTGTGACGGATTCATGGTGTGAACATTAATTAAGTTCGATTTACTTTCAGTCATTTCCTTTTTATGAATCTTAGTTTATTTTCCGCCTGGAATTGTGCAAGCATGTCATTCCTGCGCTATTGCGTTTATAATTTTTGCAACTTGGTTTTTCGGTTCATTATAGCAAGAATGTTTCATTCCTTTCCTTCGCATGAATTTGATTTATCTCTGCAAGTGAATGTTCATTAGCAAATAAAAGTCTTTTTATTACCAAGAGTTAAAATCGTATGCATTAAAGAGGCTTTGTTAACTGATGAACGGACGTTTTTACAACACATCGATCTGTGCCTGCACTTTATATTTTTAAAAGGAAATAATTAAAACATAAATCTGAATTGTTAAAGTGAACCTTTTTGAGTTAGCAATATTAAAGGCAGATCTAGTTTATGTGAGTAACTATCACAAGGATAAAAGCCTGTTGTCATACTTCTTAAGTTATTTCTTTCATTGCATTGAAGAAAGTATGCTTTGAATTTTGAAGTTTGTTTTATTTCAAAGTTTATTTTCATTGCAAGATTCATGGTTGAAGAATTATTTTGTGTGTGCAAGTTATTTCATAATTCTGATTTGCCTTTGTAAATATTTTAATATATTAGCACACCCTTTCTTTTCCCCGAATTATTTGGAAAACTTGGTGTACGAATCTTTGTTTTGGTACAGAACCAATATCCTATTACAGGAATAGAGTGCTTGAAGCACGAAATCACAAACCGCACAAAGACATAAATCTCCGGTGAAATTGAAAATATACTTCTGCATAAGTCTCGTACCCGCATTTACCTTAAGTATGGGAGTACAAGAAAGCAAAAAGGAAATGAAAATCCTTAAGAAGGGAGATCTTTCCAAGGGCCCACTTGTGAACCCGCCAACACCCATACTAGAGATAAACATAGAATTTTATTTCAGCAATTAAGATTGTTTACGTAATGTGAAAGTTCATTTATTTGGTTTCCTTGCAAAGTATTGTCTTTCGCATGCCAACACTAGAACTTCTTTGGTGTAAATTGATGTGTTTCTGTTCAATTATGCAAGATCTTGATTTAATAAGTAGGAATAGAGAGGAAAATCTCATACCACTTATGGCATTTCATGTGCTTCGTCTCTAAGTTTACGAACCCCAGAGTTGACAATTAAGTATTGAAAGGAGTTTCTTAACTTTGATTCGCACCAAGACTTCCCATGATTATATCCATCATAGTTTCAACACCGCAATGGTTCTACATCTTCTAACATCAAAATCATCCCAAATCAAACGATCCCATACTTCTACTCCTATAAGGATGATGGAAGTAATGGTGATGATGTCTCTTGGAACAGATCGCACATAAAAACCATTAACCATCACATGCTGCAAACATACAAACTTGTATGACAATATGATTTTACCTCGAGGTCTAGTGTAGCAACCCTCATTTTGATACCACTGTAATCATACCAAGCATTTACCTTCTTTTACAAGCTCTCGAGGGTAAATGAGTTTTTTTCTATATGACACATCCTCTAAGTTCCAGTTATGGAAGTGGGGCCTACAATCAAAAAATTATTGATACCACTTAGGAGCCTGATCACCCATAAGTCACCCACAACCTCCAATGATGATAGTATGATCTAGAATTTCTTTTCTGAAGCCTAAAACCCTAACCACACCCAAAACATAGCATGCATGAGCTTTTGAGGCTATAACTACACTCATAAGCTTGCTTCCATGTTATGACCTAAAGTTCCTAGTTCATTGCATGCGGTTTCGTGATTTGTGCCACCTTTTTCAAGCCAACCTCCCGACCACTACTTAGAACTACCGTAACTTTCTAGAATCATGATTAAGATGATAGCAATTCCAAACATTCAAACTTTAAAAATATCTTGATCTAGACATGCCTAGTACAAAACAAACATTTTGTCGAACATATAAAACATGTAAGTTACAAGTCATGAATGCATATTTGATCTTAAATCTATGAACTTCAATTGAGGATCACCATGAATGTTTAATGCACTCTCAATTAGCTGCAACAACACTTGTTAGCCCATGCATTCATCAACCATTCAAATACTTATCAAATCATGAACACGAGCCATAACTAGAGAACATCATAGAACCATGCTTATAACTAGCATACAACCTGAATATTAACCATGAAAAACCAACCATAAAATCCACATAATAACAAGTACAAGTGCTCATATATCAAAATAAAAAAATATATCTTATTAATATATGCAAAATCCAACCAAGTCAAGACTTCCACATACCACCTAACAATATATTGGGCTGAACCAAATATTTCTTTCATCCAATCACCCTTGTGCCTAATGCCAAGCATGAATGTGGGATCTCTTAGGATAAACCAAGAAATAATAAACCAGGGACTCTAGAGGTTAAACCACCTCCACCCTCAAGCTATCGTGACCTCACCTCAACCAGTCCCAAGATTAGAAAACTAAACCAAGATTGGATGCCTCAACATTTATTCCCCATACCTTGATGAATTTTCCTATCTCCACCCACCTATAGAGGGATTCTTGGAGAAAACCATCTCCACCCCCAACCCTTGGGATTTTCTTGAGACCACCCTACCTGGTTCCAAAACCTTATGGAAATTTAAAGCTCAACCAAGAATGAACCCCATCACACCATCGCTATCCAGGAAATGGAAAGGAAACGATGAAACCACTGTCACTCCAGGAAAAACCCATGCCACTCACAACAAACGAACCAAATAAAAAAAACGCATGTACCATGGATTCACATATAAACTAGTAAATCACACATGCAACCTGTTACCTGTAATACATTCCTATTGAAGCTATTGATGCAACCTTCTCCTTGTGCTCCCTTGCTTTCCTTTACTTATCCTCTTCTTTCCTTAGATTTACTGTCCAAGTGCTTTTTCTCTTTCCTTCACTAAATCTGCTCCAGAGATGTGAAAATGTTGTCAATTGTTTCTCGGTTTCCTTTTTATCATTGATGTCCCCTTTTTCTCCATTTTTCTTCATTTTTTCTCTAATTTCCCTTGCATGAAAATTTGTGTCTCTTCACCTTCCTTTTCTCCTATTGCCCTTATTTCTCATAATTAAATGCCAATTATTTCGTATTTTCCTTTTCTAATGCCTTTGCCAATTTCCATAGCCATAATTAAACCATAATTAATGTCCACTATAGTGTTTTCCCAACATTCAGCTTGGAATACATGTCCCATGACCGTGGTCTTATTTTATTTACATGGAAAATCAACTAGGATTTGTTAAAAATTTCTTTTTGTACTTAACTATCTCTGATCCAAATTGGATCATTATATTGTTTTTCATTTGTCTCAATGCTTTTAGAGTGGAAAAATTGGAGGAAATAACTCATGGGATTGTTTTTATTGGTGACACCTAGTTTGGAAAAACATGGTCTGAAACCTTCTATGAGTGTTTTGAGGCATCAAATGGTGTTTTTTAGGGGTAAACAATTGTTGCTTTAGAACAATACCATTTCATGCTATTCTTCAAACAAATACATTTCCAGCGACATAAGAATTGTGTCAATCAAATTCTGTATGCAAAATTTATGCCACTGAGAAGTTGACCTTCCTGTTTTTACCACCATAATTCGAGAGGATGCCATGTCAAACCCCAATATACATGGAAATGGGGTTAACCATGTGATTATGACATAGATGACTCTATAAAATTTGATATTTTAACTCTTGTTAAGAGTTGAGTTATACAAACCTAACCAATTGTAGGATATTGGGTTGTGTTATAACCGAGCCACTAGGAGGAAAAAAATTTCCATTCTTTCGAGTGAATTTGTTCCATAGTTGAGAAAAAAATAGCCAAGAGGGATAGGAGGCAGAGCACACAGAGAGGATTTTGCACTGTAGCATCCCACAAGCCAAAAGCCATACTTGTTTCTACTTGCAACCATATATCCATTTAGAGAAAGAGAGTAGAGTGACCTCACCTTCCAGTTGGGTTTTTCTCCCAAAAAGGATTCCCAGAGAATATATTGTGTCGAATATGTGTATGATATTATATTTTTCCATTCTATACTTTCTGAAATATTAACAGTAAATATGCAAATCCATAAATCTAATAAAATTGTAATAATGTATAATTTTATTTTTTTAATATAATATTATTAGTTTTGTTGTGACAAATTGTCCAATGGAATATCCACCATATTTTATGGATCATATTAGTTTTAGGTCATTTTCCTTTGGCAATACTATGGAGGTTTGTACGGGATCTAGATTGGATGGGGCAAAAGTTGTAAAACCCTAATCATGGTTGATGAATCTAGAACAACGTTCGCGATCCTACAAAGGTGACATTTTTGCAGCTGGAACAATAAGTCACTAATATAAATCGTAATATAAATCTCCTTATTGTGACCCTAAGCAATGAGATTGGGATATTCAAAGAATAATGGGGTTCAAATGTAGAGGAAAAATCCAAAGGGGGATCAGGATATTTGGAAGAAACAAAGAAGCAATAGAAGAAATGACCACAAAAGATCAACCCAGTTCAAGTGTCGTGAATCAATCACATCCCCTATTTAAAATGGAAGGAAAGGTCAATATTAAGCCATACCATAGTGAGATCGACACTCTAAAGTTTAATCATTGGTTTCAAAAACTAGAATTTTATTTCAACGTCGATAAAATTGAGGAAGAACAAAATATCTCATTTGCACGACTGAAATTAGAGGGCCATACCTTGACTTAGTGGGAGGGCCATACAGAGACTCCGAGGTTGTGGGGAGATCCTCTAGTGACTAATTGGGAGGATTTAAAAACCCTCCTTAAGTCGCCATTTTACCTTCTTGGGTATGTAGAGGACCATTGGATCCAATTGTTATCACCCTTAAAAAAAATTCTAAACTTTGTAAGTTTACACTGTTTTAGTCATAGTGTCAAATAGGTCTTGAGTTACTTTAGTCTTGATAAAGGGTAGGTTATAGGTTTAGAAGTCTTAAAAAATTCAGTTTTCAATTTCAAATGAAGTCTTTAGGTCTCATCCCATGGTTGAAAAGTCTCATCATTCACTTAAAAATCATGTCATCAACTTTCGGATGAAACCCATGCAATTAGCCACAAAACCGTAGTTTCGTAGCGCGGTCAGTTCAAAAATTGATTTTTGCACTACAAAAGCGCTGCTAATTTCGTAGCGCAAAGTGCAGAAAATGCACTATGTGCACTACGAAAGCGCAGATTCTTAAAAGGTCATGTCAAAGCTTAGAAATTGTCAGAAATCCGTTAGGTTATGATAGGGTAACGTAATGGTGAGTTAGTTATGGGTCATATTCGAAATTTTCAACCATCCATATCCATCATTACTGTGACATGGGTTTCATATTGAGAAAAGAAATTTTGAATTCGAAAGGTCTTGTCTGTTTTAGTCATTCCAGTTTTCATTTACTCATACTAAACTGTGAAACATCCTTGTTTTGAGCTCAAGATTATGGTTGTTCTATACCAAGGATATTTCATACATTATCAAGCGAGGCTAATTCTTTTTCAAGCGAGGCTACCAAATCAAATCAACAGAGGTTGTTTGCAAGAGAGGCTGATTATCAAATTCTAAAGGAAGCCAACATGGTTTTTCTGAAACAAGTATGGTTGAGGAGAAAAAGAACCATAGATTAGGACATTGTTTGAGGTCTAAACCTGAAAGCACAAGAGTTTTAGCTGAAGACCAAACAATCATGGATGCTTTTAGTAAAGCAGGTTGTTTAAAGTTCTGTGGAAAGCTGCAGGGTGGACATCCTCAGGTATCAAAAGAATTTGCATTACATTTTAGTGGTACAAATACAAAGGTTGGGATGTTAAATATGTCAGTGACACTTGAAACCATTGCTCTAGTGACTGAAATACCTAGAGGACAGGAAACATGGTTTAAATATTTTAGGTTCGATATGGAGGCATGCAATATGTTTTTGAAGCCAAAATATGCAGAGATGGACTTGAATAATATAGTTCCCAGAAACTGTATTAATGATAGCTATGCCAAACTACTGCTCAACATCCAGAGATATTTCACGTGCAAAGGCAGGTACCACAAATTTTACACCTATCATTTCAAACTCCTATTACACTTCATAGGTATGATATCACTAGATTTACTATTTTTCCTATATAGAAGCATTGCTAAAATCGCTGATAAGGTCCAAGTGAAATCTGATGACTGTGAAACATCTATGTTTCACCATGGCTTAATTAAGTTGTTGGTTTTGAATGAGCTCCAGAATATTAGTAGGGATTGGTCCTCTTTTCTATTTATAATTGGATTTGAAATGGAAGCTCAAACTCCAACTAAAAACCCTAAGGAAAAGGAAAATCCATCCTCACCAGCAGAATCCAGTCAACCTGTAGTTGTAAGGACCAGGAGGTTTTTCAAATTAAAGCCAAGGAAACAAGTGAAAGGTAAAGTAGAAAGGACATCAGTGATTGTTGCAAAAACCCCTCCACCTACAAAACAAGGATTACAGAGTACCAAGGAAGCTAAACAGAAACAAACAGCTGGTAAGCAAATAGTCGATAGAATCACAAGGAATCAAAGTACAACATCAAAAGGAAAGATAGTGGTTTCAGGATCAATTGAAAGCCCAGGTTTGAAAGGAAATTTAGATGACATATTACATGCAATAGACATACAAGAATCTCTTATAGTGCATGCTGATTTCATAGGGATTAAAGAAAGCAAACAGAAAGGGATGAAATCATCAAAGAAGCTGGAGTTTAAGGATGAAGATGCAACATTTGTTTTCCAAGCTAGGAGGCATGTAACTAGGCATTCTAAAAGGCTAAAAGAACTTAATGTAGA
Organism: Pinus albicaulis; assembly: GCA_034641835.2. NCBI lineage: Eukaryota > Viridiplantae > Streptophyta > Pinopsida > Pinales > Pinaceae > Pinus > Pinus albicaulis. Next base: position 39,874 of record JAXQQM020067536.1, read on the forward strand.
AGTTGAGGAAACAAATGAAGCAGCTATTATTCATAAGGAGATAGTTGATCTTTCCTCACCTGTAAAAAAACATGCAGAAAATAGAGTATCTACAGCAAAGGAGGAAATGACCAAGTATAAAAGTATGGAAGAGAGGTTAAGATCATAAAATCATGAAATTTCCAAGTTGAAGAAAAGAGCTAGAAAACATGTCATTGAGAAAACAAAGTTTAAAAGGATGAAAGTTGTTTGTGAAGGTAAAAAAGTTTCAAAATCAGAAATACCAAGCAGTGAGGAACAGTTCTTCACATGGAAAGTCCCAACCATCAAGGAAGCAAAGTTTGTAAGAGTCATAAACACTCATTTGAGAGCTAGCAAAAAAAGGTTAAGAAGAAAAGTTGAAGATCTGGAGATACAGTTGACAAAGTCTCAAGAAAAGTTAAAAGGGCAATGAAACAGAGTGATTGGGCAGTAAAACAAAGTGATAAATCTATAAGTCAATCTCTGATGAAGATGGAGGAAAAATTTGATGAAGATTATGTTTTTGAGGTCATATTGTTGTGTTTTTGAAATAATACCAACACCTTTAAATTTTAAACATCTCCAAGGTACAAATTTTGAAGACGGTTTTGACAAAACTACTTACACAGTAGTTTCGTAGCGCAAATAGTGAAAATATGATGAAATGCGCTACGAAATTGCTGAAGCAATCTTCTAGCACATTTTAATATCAAATTTTGGTGGAATTTTGGTGAATTTTGACTTGAAATGGCTGGTGGAAGTGTACAAATAGCATATGAAGGTTTACTTGAAGAAAGCAGGTCAAAGGTTGATTGAAAAAAAGAGTTAAACATTGCGCTATGAAAAGCGCTACGAAACTGAGCTGCTTTCATAGCGCAGGTTTATCCTTTGTCTTTCTGCACCATTTGAATTATAGTTTCTGCACACATGCTGGAGGATTAAAGATATATGGTGACTTTTTGGCAGAATGACACATGTAGATCTAATCTATTAATGATGAAAGTACTCAAAATAGATAAAGAAATCAAAGAGGCTAAAAAATAGGAAAACATGTTTCCTATTTTTTAGGATAACATTATCATTAACAGCAGGGTCACTTCAAGTGAAAGGTCAGCATCCAAATTCGACTTCATGGGATTGCAGGTGGAAAAATATGTAATAAATATTAAATAAGGTTGTTAGAAGGATATTTCTGAGTTTCAGTCCTATTAGAATTAGGACTTTTCATAAGCATTATAGCTGTCAATTTGTAATAAATAGCATGTCTCAGATTAGGAAAGGTGTCAAACTCTTTGAGTTCGATGTATCTAGTGGAGAAAAAGGGATCCTATCTTGTAAATGTTCTATAAAGAGCATAAGGTCGAAATCCAAAAGGTTGGACACTTTTATTTAGTAAAGACTTTGTTATTGTATGTCACTGGTTTTTCAGCTTAATACAAAGTTCTATTTTGACAACTCAAGATTCATGAGGAGTTTTTGTTCATTATTGTTCTAATGGCATTCTTCAATATATCTATTTGCAGTGTTGTTTGTATATGATACTTAGAATTCATTCATAATGCTCTAACTTCCTTCATATACAAATTGACTATGTGTTTCACTGTTCTACTATTTTACTCACTAACTTGAACTCCAAATGCCTTGACTTCCATGCTAGATAGACTCAGATGTTTTTGCTGAAGTTATCTTGACTCCATGGCCCAATGAATGTTTGCTAATCTGTGATACAACCAGTTATATTATTCTATCTTTTTAACCTTAGAGTTAGCCATATATCCATTAATCAAAGATCATAAACCCTTGAGAGAGCCCTCTTAGGTTGAGTAGGCTAAGCCTCAACCAAAAGATTGGTCTGAAACAGTTACACAAAGTCCACTTGATGAGTAGCCTATCAAGTCAAATTTTTTGATAACACCAATGACACTACTTTAGGGAAAATTTAGGGAAACACACATTGTAATACACCACATAGTTTACAAATATGGCCATAATGCTAGGTATATCCCCAAATATCCCAGATGTACTCCTCAAGTATTTGGGGGGTCGGCACCACCATCTGCCAGAGCAAGTGATGCTATTCAAGACCAGATCAGTGGACGAGACATGTGTACAGGCTTTGTTTATGGAGAACATAGACCTGAAGAGAGCACAATTAAGTGGATCAAAGCAAAAGGAGAAATAAGACACTTCTAAGAAGTACAGAAGAATCACAAAGGGGGGAAGATAAAAAGATGATAATCACAACACACCATTACAAATATCACAACAACCACTACAATGAATGCAACATTGATGACCATACAAAGGAGAAGTGTTAGAAGTTGCATCCAGAGCTAACTTGAAGAAAAAGAAGAAATAAAATAATAATAATAATGCCATTGCCACATATTAGAGCAACCAAGTGAAAGAAGCACATACATGGATGATAATATCATATGTACATCAATGCATAAGAAGGCGATCTAAGTAGCCTTCAACAATAGGAAGTGAAAGAAAGGACGAAAATTTTCTATATATAGATACAATTCAAGAAGACAAAGGTTGATGCTCTGTTTACTCAGGATCATATGAAAATATCATTGTGGCAAAGCTAGTCAAGAATTTAGGGCTGGAATTTCATGATTTTCCAAACCCATATCCACTCGGATGGGTAAATAAGGATGCAGAGTTGAAGGGAATAAAATAGTGCAATATTACATTTTCCAGCAGTGCTGACTTTATTGATGAAGTAGAAATATATGTGGTTCCCTTTGATGTATGTGTAATTTTTTTTGGGAGTCCCTAAATGTACATGAAAGATGCAATATTCATGTGAATAGATAACCGACATCGGATTTTTAATAATTGGAATCCGTTCATCATCAACGCGCACAAAGACAAGTCAAAAAAAAAATTGTAAGTGCCAACCAAGCTAAGAAACTAATAAGTTCCAACAAGAAGTATGTTTTATTATTTTTAAGAGAAAATGAGTATGCAAAATAGTCAGTAAGAGGTAAGGCATCCCTAAAGGGGTGTAATAAGAAAAAAAAAAAAAGCAACTAGAATATTTTCTACCAGAATATAGGGATGTGTTTTGAGAGCCTAAAGGTTTACCACCTTAGAGGGAAGTGAAGCATGAGATCCATATATTTCCAAATTCCCCATTGCCAAACATTGGGTTGTACAAGTAGTCTATTATAAAAGCAAGTGAGGTGAAGAAACAATTGCATCAACTACTGGAACAAGGTGTCATTCGACCAAGTACATCACCATGAAGGTCACCCATCATCATTGTGCCAAAGAAATATGGGACTTCAAGTAGATGTGTATAGATTACAGAGTATTGAACAAAATCACGCTCAAGAATAGATACCCTCCTCCCAGATACATGATCTGATTAACTAGTTGCAACACAAAAAGTATTTCACCAAGCTGGAATTAATGTATATATATCACCAGGTTCAAGACAAAGAAGAAGATAGATGGAAGATCACGTTCAAAACCATGCAAGTTTTGTATAAGTGGTTATTCATGCCATTTTACCTATGGAATGTACCAACTATATTTATGAGATTAATGAATGAAGTACAAATCCCTTTTATAGATTCATTTGTTATTTTCTATTTGGATGATATACTGGTATACAATGCTACCTGGGAGGAGCACATATCTCATTTGATCCAAGTGTTAGAGACATTTAAGAAACACAAACTGCTAGAAAATATCAAGAAGTGTGAGTTTACAAAACAATATGTGGTGTATTTGGGGCATGTGATAGGTGGAGGAGAGTTGAAGATAGATCCTGCCAAGATGAAGGTCATCATGAAGTGGTCATTGCCTACTACAGTTTCTGAGGTCATGAGCTTCATTGGGGAAAAAAAATACCTGAGGAAATTCATCGCCTCATTTTCAGTAGTACCACTCCATGCCATAACAACAAGTGGAAATAGTTTCCAGTGGGGAAATGGTTATCAAAGGGATTTCAAGGAGCTAAAGGAGAAGACTAGTCAAGAACTAGTTATAGCTTTACCAAACTTGTAGCAAACCTTTGAAGTGGAGACAAATGTGAGTGTGTATGTTATAAGAGTAGTCTTGATGCAGGGAGGAAGGCATGTATACTACCATTCCAAAGTATTCCATGGGATGGTTCTTAACCACTCTACCTATAACAAGGATCTCTATGCCCTGTGAAAGCTGTGAATGAGTGGAAGCAATATCTAATGGGAAAAGATAAAATAATCCACATAGATCACCAACCACTACAGTAATTTTAGGCCCATATTAAGCTACAATAGACTAGGCATTACAAGTGTATGGGGTTTCTACAACAATTTCATTTTGTTATCAAGTATAAAAATGGAAGAACAAACAAGTTGGCCGACATGCTTTAAAGGCCACCCACATTGAAGATGAAAAATTTGGTAACTTTTATGCACATGGAGCCATTCATCATTGATGCATAAAAATAAGCATATTTAGAGGATGATGACTTCAAGGAGGTGCTTCAACAGTCACAGAGTCAGATTCATGTGCACGACGGTGATAACACCGTTGAGTACCATCTCCATAATGGGTTACTTTATAGGCTGGATAAGTTATGTGTTCCTAAAGGTTTGATATTGCACATGATTAAAGAGGCTCACATATACAAGGTTGGAGGGAACTTTGTTGTAGGGAATATCGTGGTCAACTTGGAGAGGTATGTGTATTGTCCCAAGATGTAAGAGAAGGTAGCTAGGTTCAAAAGAGGATGCATGCTTTGTTGTACCAACAAGCCTAGAAATAGGAAACAAGGTATATTTCATCCCTTACCTGTACCCACTTTTCCTTGGGAAATCGTTTCCATTAACTTTGTAGGAGTTTTACCAACATCCAGGAAGGGACATGAATACCTATTCAAGGTAGTTGACAAGTTCAGTAAGATTTGTGGTTTGATTTCATGTAAAAATACCATTAGTGTGCAACAAGCTAGAAACTTGTTCTTTGGATAGTTCTAGGTGCACTTTGTGATACCAAAGGGAATCATTTAAGGTAGGGACACATAGTTTATTGATGCATTCTAGAATATATTATGGGGAAGATGGACATGAATTTGAAGATATATACAACATTCCATCCACAAATACATGAGCAGATAGAAATATTCAACATGAATTTGGTGAAGCTTCTGAGGAGATACAACTAGAAGCATTCTAAGACCTGTGATGAAAATATGGTATATATACAACATTATTACAACAAATAAGTCCACACTCTACAAGAAAGTCCCCATTTGAGACTTGTTTTGGATACTTTTCGTCTTCAACTTTGGACATTGCATATGGGAAAGAAGGAGTGAGGGAATATCTTACAAGATGTTAGGGTTCTATAATAATAGGGATCATAATTTTAAATTGACTATGTTAAGTCTTGTAATATTGTACATACTTTTGCTTTATGCAAATGTTTTCCCATATAAAAAAAATGTAAAGAGGGTATGTCCTAAAAGAAAAATCAAAGGACTAAAAGAAAAAGATCAAAAAAGAAAATAAAGTATGAACCCACAAAAGAAACAAAAATAGATCATGAAAGTGTTGCACATTAAAATGCCACTATTCTTAGTTTAGTTACTTTTGTAAATAAAATTGTGTGCAACTTGTTCAAAATGCCACAATTCTATTGGGAAAAATACTGAGACCCGGGGGGGGGGGGGGTGTGAATATGTATTTAGAGCTTAATGATAATTTTAACTTTTTCTTTACTGAATTCCATACGAAGCTTTAATGAACCAAACTTGCATAAACACACACATATACCAAAAGAAACTTGTCTATATCGATATAATTAGAAAACCTTTTAGAAACAATTTTTAACTCAGCTTATCAGTTATGCATCTATTAGTTGAGCAGTAAATATGTAAACTAACAGTAGAATAAATCATCACATAAGAGCAACACACATAAACACCAAGATTTAAGGTGGAAACCCAATTCAGGAGAAAACCACTGCTGTTATCGTCTCTCTCTTCAATATTTATTATATGTAAAACTACTTACAATATTATATTGATGCAAACTCATATCAGTATGTAGACATCTACCTCCAGAAGGCTACGACCTTCTCTCGTTTTCCAACTGCAACTAGAAGGGAGCTACAACCCCTTGAACTTGTTTACTAGCCACTACTGGAAGGGAGATTCAACCCCCTAATTAGAACACTAGCTTCTACTGGTAGGAAGCTTCTACTTCCACACTAAAGGCTTCAACCCTCATAATCACCGCAGACCACGTTTCATCAATTTTCATACTGGATCACACAGCTTCAGCCCAACCTTTCATAAAGATCAACAATAATAAACTTCACCCAATACATCAAACCAAACAATGAGACCACTATAATCAGAACACTGTAATAACCAGATTTTCGAATCAGTATGTAGAATCAAATTCAACCCTGAACATTCTTTATCTCAAAAATCATATGCTACTTTGCTTCACTGAACCCCCGTGTATACGCGCTTTCCTTAACACCAACCTGCGTATAGATCTGTGAATACTATTTTTTAGAATATGGTCAGTCTCAGATCCAGATTTGAGGCTTTCAATCATATATATTTTCAGAATTACAGAACCCTTGATCAGTTAGTCATCATAAAATATATTTACTCACTCATTGATCAGATTTGTACATAATCAACTTAGCAGCATATAGATCATTCAAGCAACCCAGATCTACATGAAGACTTTATTGAAAGACAGCAGAAAAATAGTAGAAATAAACAAAAAACCTCTACAATAAGCTTCCCGACTTCCATACGCGTCTTTTCTGAAACAAAGCCGCATATATACATGATTTTACTTAGACAAACTAGAGTATAGATCTGTAAATATTAATTCTGTAGAATGTTTCAGATCTATAGAACTTACCTAGATTTCTTCACTCCATTCCAGCAAACATGCACCAGCTCTCTGATCTAATCATCTCTTCAATGGATCATGAAAGAACATAGTCATTTCAGGTCTAGAGATCCCGATCCATCAATCTATCCAAGAGTGCATGATAGATTCATATTTTTCAATAAAATAGAGTTCATCCTATGTAGATATACTTTAGAGAGAAGTATTAGTGATTTCCCTTACACTTGCACACCTTTTCACTATGATATTCTTCTCCTTATATATATTTTAGCCTTTACCAATACCATGAGTCAAAACCACACAGCTGTCGATGGTATTCTTGGACGAAATCAAATAGACGACATAACACTCAATCCTGTGGGCTAATACCATGGTAATGCCTCCAGGTATCTTATTTTTAGAGTGCAAAAGGCATGCGCAACTTGGATCATTCTTATCCGCATGTATACGCAACTTGGCTTGAACAAACCCATGTATAGAACCTTAATTATGAATATTACCAAATATTCTGCCGGATATTACACATTTCTTCTAATAGACTCCTAAGCTTCTACTAAATACATATACTCCATCTTTTACAAGAGAGTTTCCATCAAGGACAACATATTAAGACATAGGAATCATATTGCCAACAATCTCCCCCTTTGGACTTGATGGAAAATTTGATCGTGTTTGATCACCACAATAGATAGATACATTAAACATAACCATTATTCAAACACCCAAAATCCTCTCCCCCTTTGACATCAAGAGCAAAAGGCACTATTTTTACCATGTTCCCCCTAAGTTCATGTTGAATCTTCAAACATTTTTCAATGAAGTACATGGCTCTATAACTCAACCAAGTATGATCTTCTTATCGCCAAGAAGTCATACTTACATCAATGATCCAACCAAGTGGAATTACATATTTGAATCAACTACCCAACCAAGTGGGTTTACAAAGTAGAAAAAGTCCTTACATCACTGAATATAACAATTTACATCATGAGTGTCAACATTCCCTTTTCATCAAATTATATAAATGGCATGTCCTTAATAGGACCAAAAGATCTCAAGGGAGAGATCATATATCAGAAACCAATCAGAATGCCAACAATGCATCCTTTTCAGAAAGACAAGTGCTCCCCTAATGATCCAAGTGGATATTAGTGGCCACCGGCCTATTTCACTTGGGGCCCCACCATTTTCTCTTTCAGTTTTTTTCACAACTTACTATTTTTAGCAGTTTTTCGGGTCCTGAACTTCCAGAGCCATTTTGAGCCCCCAAACGGAGATAGTATGCCGAAGTTACGTCCCTGGGAAGTTGAAACACCAATTTACCCAAATGGGGCCCATACTTTTGGCGCTTCATCTCTTAGGGTTAGGTTTTTGGACGTTTAGAGTTCTCCATTGTTTCTCCATAATAAATAGGCCCTCGAGCCTCATTGTAACAAAATTCAAAGGTCTTTAGCCACCACATATCTTATCAGAGATTTGCTATCAGCACCCTAGATATTTTAATTCCATCATGTTTGTAAGCATATTTCTATGATTTGATATTAATGAAATGAAGCCTTATTTCCGCTGTATTTCTATGTTTATGGTTATTTATGTATTCTGTTGCATTCCTGCATAAATCCGGATCAGTGGTATTAGAGCGGTCTGCTTTTTCTTGATCCTTCTTTGCATGTTCCCAACGAGGTCGGGGTATAAGGAGTTAGGGCTTGACTTGGTGGAACCTTTGCAAGATCAGCCTGGAAAACCCCGACGGATGCCCATGGGGGATGAAAATAAAGATGAGGTAGCAAGAGATCCTATCAAAATATTGCTCGAGGAGGCCCTTGAAAAACAAAGGAACGCTATGATGGATAACTTTGCCCAGATCCTTCAATGACTACCCACCGGCGGCGCATATGCATCCAGCAGCCACTCTAGAGGCACGACTCCCTTTAAGGTACAAGTAAACTTTGACATTCCCATATTTGAGGGTCAAATAGATGCAGATGTCGTAGATAGATGGTTGAATATATTAGAAGGATATTTCTAGATTCATGACTTTTCCGACAGAGAGAAGATTATTTTTGCACTCCTCAAAGCTACCCGCCATGTCAAGGACTGGTGGGAAACCTACTATGAGAAAAAGGATGAGACAGAAACCTCTCTGTTCTCAGTCGTACCCACTTGGTTTTCTTTCCGAGATGCCATCAAGGAAAAATACTATCCCATGAGGAGCTATGAGGACAAGTACATACAATGGACCACGCTACGACAACAAAGGGATCAAGATGTGCATGAGCTAACAAATCTGTTCCATACCCTGTGCACAAAGTTGGGTATCAAAGATTCAAAGAAACATTTGGTGCTAAATTATCATGGTTGTATGCACAGATACATTCAGGAGGAAATGGAGTTCCTTGACATCTCTTCACTTAGTACGGCATACCGGTATGCTGCCAAGATCGAGCAGAAATTCAAACAGAAGAAGCAAGACTTTGGATCTGCGAATCAAAAGCAAGGGAAAGGTTCCCCAAACTCTAGAACAAAGGACAAAGCCAAGGCATGGTGGCCCAAGACAACCTACCAAAGACACAATCAAAGAAAAACACCGCGAAGACAAAGAAGGACATGGGAAAGTGGTGTGAGTTCCATAAGAGCTCCACTCACAACACAAGTGAGTGTCAGGCCAAGCAGTCACTAGTGGATGAGATGAGGGCTTCTGAATCAGATGCATGCTCTGACTCTGAATCAGAACCTGACAAGCAGAATGAAAAAGGGAAGCATATTATTGATGCGGAGCCCAACGCCACTATTTCCACTACGAAGATCCAGAAGGTGGAACCAGAAGATCCAAAGGAAGAAAATTATCTCTTCCACTCCCAGATGTGGGTAAAGGGTTCCCCGCTACAATTCATTGTTGACAATGGGAGCCAAAAGAACCTCATTTCAACAGATGTCATGAAGCGGTTGAGCTTGCCGACCACAATGCACCCACAACCATACACCATCGGGTGGCTTCACCAAGGACGGGGTCTCCACGTCAGCCAGCAATGTTGCCTTCACTATAGCATCAAGCCCTTCACGGATGAGGTATTGTGTGACATTTCTCCTATTGATGTTTTCGATGTATTATTAGGCCAACCATACTCGTGGAAGCGATATGCTATGTATGAGTCCCGCCCTCGCGCTGTTATTGTTACTTTGGGAAATAAATTGTTCAGAATATGTAATATTCCCAATTAGCACAAGCTAATGGGAATATTCAATTTTGCATTGTCTTACTTTGATTTCATGTTGATGAATAAAATGTGAAGGAGCACATGTAAAACTCCTAAAACCATCAAAATAAATCAATGCCTATGTAAACAGAGACATATCTGGGCCATGTAAATAAACTCTTGCAGGTGTGAATGGGTTTGAACCATGAGATTGGGTCAACTTTGACCAAGTCAACAGCGCAGCCTAGATGCAATGAACCTCATGGATAGACAACACAGTTTTATATGGAGGCTCCACACGTGAAAGGCGCTAACTCATTGAGGTGGTTTAGGGTTTGGCAAGGCTTTCATCTTATAAAAGAAGGAGGAGGACAATAGGAAGAGGTTGTTGATGTTATTATTTTCTGAAGGTATTGTCTTCTTAGACATCCCTTGTTGGGCTTTCCTGTTTAGGAATCCCACCTCCTTCCTTGAGTAGCTCTTGGAGGAGTCTTGCTTGCCTAGTCCACTATCCGGCATTTGGCCAAGCCACATCTTGCATGTACAGCGCAATCCTTTTTAGGCTTGAGCTGTCCATGTAAGCTTCAGCAAGTGGAACTCTAGATCTGTTTAGATCTAGCTTGTATTGGAGCCTCTTCTTAGTGAGTGTGTCTTTTAACCTCCTGGAAGAGTGCATCCACTATTTGAGCTTCAAACCCACATATTGGCAGCAGGCCAAAGCATTCTCAGGGCCTACAGCGTAGTCCCTCTTCCATGACTGTGTTATTTTCAAGAGCAGAGTTTCTGGGGTACTTGGCATCAATCTAATGGAGAGATTATAGATTTCAAATTTCTGTGTTGTGAGTTTAGAGTTTCTGAGTTCGGAATCTCCACAGTAAGCATTTTTGTGTCTCCGGTGATTGGATCTTTCCTTTCACTATGGTGATCCATGGATTGGCCAACCAATCCATGTTGTTTCAGATCTGATCTGCTACATATGTTATGCTTCAGAATTTTCTGAATACTTCTGTAGATCTGTGACTTAGATCTCAGATCTACTCACCATTGTTCATGTTTTGCTGAGATCCCCAAGGGGAGTGTATAGAGGAGCCTATCTTGTACACAGATCTGAAATAGATCTATCATTTTATGTACAGATCTGCTTTAGATCTAAGTTGTAATCTACTACATGCTTCAGAAATGAAAATAACATTTTCAAGCTTATTTTTCCATTTCATGTTGTTGTAGCAGCTCAATTTGAGGATTTTGTCTTGTATATTCATTCTATTTATGTTATACACTGTATAAGCTGCATTGATGATCTATTTTGTTGTTGTATAGATGAAAGGGCAACCTCCATGTTGGTCTCATGCTCATGAATTGATAAACTGCGTTATTTCTGAAGCAGTCCTTTGCATATAGCTGCAGCCCCTCTCATTGGGTGTTTTTCAGCTAGACTAGTTTGTGGGAGATCTTTTTAACCCACCTAGTTTAATTTTTTTTTTCTCTCCTTCTGGTTTTATATATTAGATGAGCTAATATAAGGGATCCAAGAGCTACAAACTCATTTCTATGCATATATTTCTTAGGGGTGCGTTATTTCAGCAGGCTTGCTATGCAATCCCAATTTTGGGATATTACAGAATACCCGAGGTACCACCACCTCCCACTATCTCTTTGGTTAATGAAAAAAAATGCAGCAAGCTCATTTCTAAAACCAGGAAATTTATTTTCCTGATGATCTGCCCCCAGGGCAAGAAGAATAATGTGGCCACGACCTCCAGACATGGATCCTCTTCACGACAACAACAAATAGACAAGGTTGTGGAGGAGTACGGGGACATATTCACCTCTCCCACAGGAGTGCCTCTACACTGTCAATTCAAGCACCCCATTGACCTAACCCCAGGTGCATCACTACACAATGGACCGATCTATAGGCGCTCTGTTCTGGAGAATGATGAAATCAAGAGGCAGATTCAGGAGCTGCTGCAGAAAGGTCACATCCAGCCAAGTTCATTGCCCTGTGGGAGCTCGATCGTATTGGTACAGAAGAAGGATGGTACTTGGAGACTCTATATTGACTATCGGGTGCTAAACAAGATCACTGTCCAGAATAGGTACCCGGTCCCACGGATTGATGACCTTCTGGACCAACAAAAAGGTGCAAAATATTTTAGCAAGATCGACTTGGAGTCTAGGTATCACTAGGTACCAATCAAAACCTCTGATGTGTGGAAGACTACCTTCAAAGCCAAGGAGGGCCTTTTCAAATGGCTCGTCATGCCTTTCGGATTGACAAATGCTCCTGCAACCTTCATGAGCTTTATGGATGACATCTTGCATCCATTCACCAACTCATTTGTAGTGGTATACTTGGATGACATTTTGATCTTCAGCCAGACTTGGGAAGAGAACCTCCACCACATCCGAGAAGTCCTCCAAACACTACAGAAACACAATTTGTGTGCCAATTTGGAGAAGTGCACTTTTGGCATGACCCAGGTTCAATATTTGGGATACATTATTGATGAAAGGGGGGTGTATGTCGATCCATCCAAGATTCAAGTCATTCGGGATTGGCCAACCCCAACCACCCTAACAGAGCTTCGTAAATTTCTAGGTCTTGCTAATTTCTACCACAGGTTCATGTTGGGATTCTTTCATATCACTTGGCCCTTGATTCAAGTCACCAAGGGAGGAGAAAAAGAAAATTTATATTGGTCGGAATCTCAACAGAAGGCGTTTGTAGAATTGAAACATCGCCTTGATTCTGCCCCAGTGCTCACATTACCAGACTTGCAACAACCATTTGAGATCGAGACAGATGCCTCTGACTATGCTATTGGGGCAGTTCTTACTCAACAGGGGCATCCAGTGCCATATCACAGTGAGACATTGCTGACACAGTTCGAAAGTATCCCACTTATGACAAAGAAATGTATTCCATTGTGCAGGCTTGTAGACAATGGAAGAATTACATTTTGGGGAAGGAGACAATCATCCACACAGACCAAGAATCCCTGCAGTTCATACAAACACAAGGGAAGTTGCTAAACGATCGCCATCAGAAGTGGTCCACATATCTGCAACAATTTCATTTGAACATCAAGGACAAGAAGGGTAGCACCAATAATGTTGCAGAATGCCTCAGCTAACCACCAATTGTGGCCATAACCACTGTTCTCAACTCTTATGGGCATGATACTTCTGATTGGCCGCTTCTCTACAAGAGCGATCTAGAATTCAGCTACACATACAAGAAACTCTTGCGGGGTATGCAAGTTCCGAATTTTCACCTCCAAGATGCACTATTATGTCACCTGGGACACCTTTTTGTTCCTTGAAGCAAGCGTGCCAAGATGATATGGGAAGCACACTACAATCAAGTTGCTGGGCATTTTGGGTCAAGAAAACAATGGCAATACTGTAGAAGTATTTCTATTGGCTGAACCTTCAAAAGGATGTCAGGAAGTACATCAGATCCTGCACTGCTTGTGCCATTGCCAAACCGACCATCAAGAAGCAAGGGCTCTATACTCCACTACCTACCCCTAGTCGACCTTGGGAATCCATCTCCATGGATTACATGTCATGCCTTCCTTCTACTAAGCATGGAAACGACTGTGTTTTTGTGGTCGTCGACATATTCTCAAAGATGGCCATTATGGCAGTCTACAAGAAGAATATCATAGCAGAAGCCACTGCTAAACTCTTCTTTGAATGAGTGTGGGTTCACTTTGGGATCCCATAGTCTATCATATCAGATCGCGACAGCAGGTTCCTCAGCACATTTTGGTCTAGCATCTGGTCAATGTTGGACACCAAGCTCACCAAGTCCACAGCTTTCCATCCCCAAACTGATGGCCAGACAGAGGTCATCAATAGGATGATTGTACAAATTCTACGCACGTACAATTCAAAGCATCCACACACATGGGATGAGAGCCTTCCCTATGTACAAAATAGTTATAACCGGGCTCTCCACAACTCAACTGGCCTCAACCCCTTTCAGGTGGGCTTGGGATTCCAGCCACTATGTCCCATTGACGTAGCCATGCCATTTGCAGCTACTCAGGCCGATTCGGCTCATGTCCAGTCTGAAGCTAACAAAGAAAACAACTTCATCAAGCACATTTAGCACATCTGCCAATAGGTTCATGACATATTGGCTAGAGCCAATGCTAAGTACAAGCAACGACATGATCAACATTGGGTGCCACACAACTTCCAGGCGGGTGAAAAACTATGGCTACATTTGCAGAAGTAGTGCCTCACTGGACCCCACCGCAAGATTCGCCCGCTCCCATATGGGTCGCACAGCATCACCAAGGCTGTAGGGAACAATGCCTTCGAGCTCATTATTCCACCATTCCTTGGTCTGCACCCAGTATTCAATGTATACCACCTTCGTCCCTACATCCCACCTCTATTGGACACCTCTGACATTGCATAAGAAATCACACCAAAAGAGTTAAACCCAGACTGCATGGAACAAGCCACCACAGACTGTATCATGAACATACAAATCAATAACACTCGCTGACAGAAGATCCAACTGTATCAGGTTGTCAAAGCTGGCCAACTCCTGCACCAAGGCAAGTGGTTCACCAGGGAACAAGTTTAATAGAAGTTTCCTCATCTCATGGAGGAACTCAATGCAATGGGGACCATTGCTTCCTAAAGGGGGGGAATGATCCAGGTGGATATTGGTGGCCACCCGCATATTCCACTTGGGGCCCCACCATTGTCTCTTTTAGTTTTTTTCACAACTTGCTATTTTTAGTAATTTTTTGGGTCCTGAACTTTCAGAGTCATTTTGAGGCCCCAAATGGAGATACTATGCCAAAGTTACTTCCCCGAGAAGTTGAAACACCAATTTACCCAAAAAGGGCCCATATTTTTGGTGCTTCATCTCCTAGAGTTAGGTTTTTGGACGTTTAGAGTTCTCCATTATTTCTCCATAATAAATAGGCCCTCGAGCCTCATTGTAACACAGTTCAGAGGTCTGTAGCTACCACATCTCTTATCAAAGATTTTCTACCAGCACCCTAGCTATTTTATTTCCATCATGTTTGTAAGCATATTTCTTTGATTTTATATTAATGAAATGAAGCCTTATTTTCACTATATTTCTATGTTTATGGTTATTTCTATATTCTGTTGCGTTCCTACATAAATCTGGATCACCTAAGCTGATGCATCCTGAACACCTTCAACAACAAATTCATTAAAGCATCTTCATCAAAGAATGATATAGAAATATGAATAATGGAACAATAACAGATATTACCCAACAACACCACAACTATTCTAATTGCTGACCTAGAGAATTTCTGTCAGCAAAACTCATATTCGTTTTTATGCACAGAAACTCTCGTATATACGTGATTCGTCTTTATGAAACCAGTGTATCAAATTTAAACTCTTGAAATTAATCAGATTTGATCAGAGAGGTAGAGACAACTCCCAACTTCTATCTGAGATATTCGAATGCTTCCCTGGGAAGAGGTTTAATAAATATATTAGCAACTTGTTCTTTGGAGGGAACATACTCCAATTTAACCTTTTGTTCAAGCACTTGTTCACGTAGGAAGTGATACTTGATAGGAATGTGCTTGGTCTTGGAATTCATAACAGGATTCTTTGAGATACGAATAGCACTTGTACTATCACATAAAATGGAGATGGGAGATGAAAATTTTATTTGAATGTCTTGTAGAGTCTACATCATCCAAAGAAGTTTTTTGCAATAAGATGTGATAGCCACATATTCTACTTCTATTGTAGATAAGGCAATAGAACTTTGTTTCTTGCTAAACCAAGATACTAATCGGGGCCCCATATAGAATGCACCACCACTAGTGCTTTTTCAATCATCAACATTTCCAACCCAATCTCCATTTGTGTAAGCATGAAGAGTGAGATCAAAATTCTTTGGATAACATAGACCAAAGTCTTGAGTCCCTTGTACATATTTGAATATTATTTTTATAGCCTGAAGATGAGAATATTTTAGATTAGCTTGGAATCATCGAACAATCCCAACTGCATGCATGATGTCTAGTCTTGTCCCAGTTAGATACAACAGACTTCCAATCATGGATCTATATTTTGGTTGATTCACCGTGGGAGAATCATAATGAGAACTGAGGTTACATCCAGTTACCATTGGCATACTCACAGGTTTTCAGTCTTCCATCCCATACTTCTTTAGAATTTTATTAAGTTATTTTTCTTGTGATAAAAATATGCCATCTATTGTTTGTTGCACTTGTAAGCCAAGAAAGAATGTTAGTTCCCCAAGCAAAGACATTTCAAATTCTTTTTGCATAACAGACGCAAATTTCTGACTCATGGACTCTTCATTACTTCCAAAAATGATGTCATAAACATATACAACTACAATCAACAGTTTATCATTCTCTAGTTTTGTGTATAAGTTACTATCAGCAGATCCCTTTGTAAAACCTTGTTGATGAAGATATTTTTCAAGAAGATAGTACGATGCCCAAGGAGATTTTTTGAGACCATATAAAGCCTTTTTAAGTTTGCAAACAATTTTTTCATCATTTCCAAGAATGAATCCTTCTGGTTGTTCTATATAAACTTCTTCTTCTATATCACCATTGAGAAAGGTAGATTTAACATTCACTTGATAAACTTTGATTTGTTGAAAACTTGAAAAATCAAGAAACATTCTTATGGCTTCAAGTATAGCTACAGGAGAAAAATTTTCTTCAAACTCTATACCTTCTTGTTGAGCATACCCTTTAGCAACAAGTGTAGCTCTGTTTCTAATAACATCTCCATTTTCATTTAAGTTGTTTTTCAATACTCATTTTGTTCCAATCACATTTTTATCATGAGGTCTTGGAACCAATTCTCAAGTATGATTCTTTTCAATCTGATCAAGTTCTTCATTCATGGCTTGAATCCAACATTCATCTTTGCTAGATTGATTGACATTCTGTGGTTCAATAGTGGATAGAAATGCTAGATAGCTAGGAGATCCTATAATAGTTCTTCTTGTTTGGACACATGATCCCTTTTCTCCCAAAATTTGAGATTCTGGATGATTCTTTTGAACATACCTGGATGGAGCCTTTTCATATAGATCTTCTTCTAGTGCTTCATTGGGTTCACCTTCTATATTGTTGCTATTTGATGCAGGAAGATATACATCATCATCACCTTCATTTGTTGTTGGTATTTCCCTTTTAGGAGCTGAGAGAGACTCATCAATTACAACATCAATACATTCAACAATCTTCTGAAGTACTTTATTGTAACAATTATATGCTTTACTTCTAGAAGAGTAACCAAGGAATATTCCTTCATCTGCTCTAGGTTCAAGCTTACCAAGTTTTTCATCATTTTTCTTGATAAAAAATTTGCTTCCTAAGACTCTAAAATTCTTTACAGTGGGAAAATTTCCATACTAGAGTTCATAAGGAGTTTTATCACTATTCACCTGAACATGAGCCTTGTTTAGAATATTTACCGCAATATGTGCTGCTTATGCCCAAAAGGTATCGGGAGTTCCAAATTCATCAAGCATAGTCCAAGCCATTTGTTGAACTGTTCTATTCATCCTTTCTACCATGCCATTTTTTTGTGGGGTTCCAGCTACAGAAAACTATCTTTTTATGCCATGATGTTCACAGAAATCAAATAATTCATCTGATATATATTCTCCTCCTCGGTCAGATCTAAGACATTTGATTTTTAGATCTAATTCATTTTCAACCAAAGCTTTGAAGATCTTAAAATTTTCAAATGCTTCATCTTTATGTTTCAGTAAGCCGATCCAACACATTCTAGAGAAGTCATCAATAAATAAAATATAGTATTGTTCTCCACGAGGTGACTTTTTCCTTACAGGACCACATAGATCAGTATGTATAAGTTCAAGAGGCTTACTTTCTGATCCTTATTTAGCATTGAATTGCACCCTAGTTTTCTTACCGAATTGGCATGATTTGCATATGGTACTTTCAGGTAGAGTGATGCTGGGAAGATCACGAAAAACTTTGAGACTGCTGGATTTGCTTATTTGAGAGAAGCTCAAATGTCCCAACCTTCTGTGCCAGAACCAATTTTCTGAAGATTTACCCAAGTAGCATTGTTCTTGGCCACCTTTCAATACATACAGATTCCTTGGTGTTCTAGTTCCTTTTATTACCGTTTTTCCTGTGTCAAGTTCATATACTACACATTCTTTTGAAGACAACTTCATTTCCTTCATCACACATTTGACTCACACTTAACAGTTTGTTCTTTAATCCATCCACATAAATAAAATTGTTAGCTTTCACCTTTTCTTTTAGAAAAACATAACCATTTCCTTTAATGACAGCAGGAGAGTCATTCCAAAAGTAACATTCTTTTCTTTCTCTAGAGCATTGTATGAAAGGAGTTTATTTCTATCACATGTCATGTGTTTTGAGCATCCACTATCAATGTATCATTTATTCTCTTTCCCTTATGCAAATAGAGCTATGCCACATCTTTCAACCTGTAAGTCCTTCTTTCTCCAAATCTTGGAATTTGAAGGCATATGCTCTTTTGGCTGTAGTTTGCTCCTGCATTTAGATTCTTCATGACCAAAGTTATTGCAATAAGCACATTCAATTTCATTTTGAAGAGGAGAAAAGTTGTTAAAATTATTCTTCTTTATTCCAGTCTCATTTCTTTGATTTCTTGCTTCTCTAGTCATGATGATTTTGTACGCAACACATTGAGCAGCCTTATGACCAAAATTATGGCATGAGAAACATTGTCCATTAAAGAAGAATTTTTTGTGATCATGAAACCTTATATTTATGTTTACTTGCTAATTGATATTTCTATTATTTTTCTTCCTTGTATTAAAGTGATCCTGCTTTACCTTTGTAGTTTCTTTGTTCTTTTGCTGAGAGACAAAATGTTGCAGGCTGGCTTTAGCTGCATTTAGATAGCTTGGTGTTGAAGACTGAGATGATTCTCCAATATATCCAAGACCTGTCTTTATAAGAGGAAAGCGTTGTACCTTGATAATTTCATCTAAGGTTTCAGATCCTTTAGAAAATCTAATATTTAAAGCTTTCACTTTCTCAATTTCCTTTCTTAGACTTACTATTTCACATTCTAATTTCTCATTGTGCGTCTCCTTTTCTATAAGCTGACTTTTTAGAGTATCTATGGCAGTTTTTTTTTCTTCCCTACATATTTTGAGATGATTTATTTCTTCAAGAAATTCATTTTCTTCTAATGCATCCATAAAATTATCACTAGAGTCCTTTTCAAAAGCCATGAGTAGTCTAATATCTTGATCGGATTCTCCTTCTTCACTATTTGATAGGCCATCACTATCTTCATGAGAATAATAGCTTTTTCTATTGATAAAATATTTCTTATTTCCTTTAGCCACTTCCTTTCCCTTTTCATGACTATCTTTATGGGGACATTTATCAGCATAATGACCAACTCTTCCACAAGCAAAACTTTTAAAGGGAAGCTTACCTCTGAACCTTCCAGGGCCAAGTTGTATCTTCTTTGAAAAATTTATCTCATCTTCTTCTGAAACATACCCTAATCTTTCTTTTTCTTTTACCTCCTTTCCTTTTACAACAGCTCTGAAGACAAATTCTTTGAATTCAGATGGACCTCATTTTCTCATTTCACAAGCAGTCAGAATCCCATGAAGTTGAACAATAGTAAGAGTTTGTAGATCCTACTTCTCTTCAATAGCAGATACTTTTGACTCAAATTTGGGAGTTAGAGATCTTAAAACATTTTCTACCAGAGAGTGTCAGATATAGTTTCACCCAGATTTCTCATATGATTTACAATATCATCTACTCTTAAAAAGAAACTAGTAGTTCTTTCTTCATTGTGCATTTTGAGTTTTTCATATTGAATTCTGAGAGTTTGGAGTTTAGCACTTTTTACCTTGGCATCAACTTCATAGCTTAGAATTATTTTGTCCCATATCTCCTTTTGTATATTCAACTGCATGACTTTGACAAATTCTGATTCAGTCAAACTTCCCAATAATGCATTGACCGCCTTTGCATTGGTTTCATAGTTATTTCTTGTTGCTGCATCTATTAGAATGGAAGTTGGATATTGATAACCTCCTTCAACAATAGCCCATATGTCTACTCCAAGGGACTAAAGATAGGATATTGTCCTTGTCTTCCAGAAGATTAAGTTTTTTTTCATTGAAGAGAGGAGGCCTGATAGAACTTGTCCCATCTTGATTGCTCATCTTGGTTGATCTCCCTTCTAGCGATTAAGCTTCTTCAGAAGAACCCGCTCTAATACCAATTGTTGGGAAAAATAATGAGAAGGAGGGGGGGGTGAATCAATATTTAGAGCTTAATGATAATTTTAACTTTTTCTTTACTGAAATCCATATGTGGCTTTAATGAACCCAACTCGCATATACATGCGCAGATACCAAAAGAAACTTACGTATAGTGATATAATTAGAAAACCTTTTAGAAAAAATCTTTAACTTAACATATTAGTTATGCATATGTTAGTTGAGCAGTAAATATGCATATTAATATAAGAATAAATGATCACACAAGATAAATACACATGAACACCAAGATTTAAGTTGGAAACCCAATTTGGGAGAAAACCACCATTGTTTTCGTCTTTGTCTTCAATATTTATTATATGGAAAACGGCTTACAATATTGTACTGATGCAGACTCATATCAATATGCAGGCATCTACCTGCAAAAGGCTGCAACCTTCTCTCATTTTCCAGCTACAACTGGAAGGGAGCTACAACCCCCTGAACTCGTTTACCAGCCACTACTAGAAGGGAGCTTCAACCCCCTGATCAAAACACCAGATTCTACTGGCAGGAATATTCTACTTCCACACTAAAGGCTTCAACCCTCAGAATCACTACAGACCATGTTTCATCAATTTTCATACTGGATCACATAGCTTCAACCCAACCTTTCATAAAGTTCAACAACAATAAACTTCACCCAATGCATCAAACCGAATAATGAGACCACTATAATTAGAACACTGTAATAACCAGATTTTAGAATCAGTATGCATAATCAAATTCAACCCTTAACATTCATTATCTCAAAAATCATACGCTACTTTTCTTCACTGAACTCGTGTGTATGCGTGCTTTCCTCAACACCAACCTGTGTATAGTTATGTGAATACTATTTTTCAGAATATGGTCAGTCTCAGATCCATATCTGAGGCTTTCAGTAAAATATTTTTTCAGAATTACAGAACCCTTGATCAGTCAGTCATCATAAAACATATTTACTCACTCATTGATCATATTTGTACATAATAAACTTAGCAACATATAAAACATTCAAGCAACCCTGATCTACATGAATACTTTATTGACAAACAACAGAAAAATAGTAGCAATAAACATAAAACCTATGCAATAAGCTTCTTGACTTCCATATGCACCTTTTATGAAACAAAGCTGTGTATATACATGCTTTTACTACGCGGATTTTACTGAGATGAACTAGTGTGCAGATCTGTAAATATTAATTCTGCATAATGTTTCAAATCTATATAACTTACCCATATTTCTTCACTCCATTTCAGAAAACATGCGCCAGGTCTCAGATCTAATCATCTCTTCAATGGATCATGCAAGAACATAGTCATTTCAGGTCTAGAGATCTCGATCCATCAATCTATCCAAGAGTGCATCATAGGTTCATATTTTTCAATAAAATAGAGTTCATCCTATGCAGATATACTTTAGAGAGAAGTATTAGTGATTACCCCTACACTTGCACACCTTTTCACTATGATATTCTTCTCCTTAAATAGATTTTAGCCTTTACCAATACCATGAGTCAAAACCACACAGTTGCCGATGGCATTATTGGACGAAATCAAATAGACGACATAACACTCAATCCTGTGGGTTAATACCATGGTAATGCCTCCTGGTATCTTATTTTTTGAGCGCAAAATGAATATCTGACTTGGATCATTCTTATCCGCAAGTATACACAACTTGGCTTGAACAAACCCACGTAGAGAACCTTCATTATGAATATTACCAAATCTTCTGCTGTGCATTACACATTTCTTCTGATAGACTCCTGAGCTTATACTGAAGACATATACTCCATCTTTTACCAGAGAGTTTCCATCAAGGACAACATATTAAGACATAGGAATCATATTGCTGACAAATGCATGATGATCAAACAGTTTAATCTTGATTCATTCATGCTTTTAAATTTCATGTCATAATATTTAGTGAATAAAGATCTTGCCAAACCATTTAATCTTGACATATCAGTAGTTATATAGAGAATAAAAATGAGCTCATCATTTTAATCTGAGCCATTGGAAGTTATAAGGTTATATGTAGGTTAATTTGCTTATCAAAAGAAAATAAAAAGGGCCAGAAAGCTCAAATGCACCCAGTAAATGAAGAAAAAATGTTAGAGTAAATAAAGGGTAGGTAGATTACTTTCACAAGGCATGAAAAGCATCAATTGGTTCATTTCATATCACTAATATCCCCCAAAATCCCCTTCCCTTTACTTAAAACCATATTTCCACTCTTAGAAGGCAATTTCCCTTGTAAAATACCCATTTCCCCTTATTTACCCCTTTTCCCTTCCTAAAACCCCTTTCCCTATCTAAAAAAACACATTTTCATTTGAAAAGTAAAGTCCCCTTTACTAATTCCCTTTTCTCATTCAAAAAACATGCAAAACCCACTTTTTGTATAGTTTAAAAGGTTAAAATATATCAGGCCCACTCCATTAAAATGCCTCCCACTATCATTTTAACTTATTCACATATTTGATTAAACCCCCATTTAATATATATTTAACCCATTTCACATATTAATTCCCGCATGTATATATATCTCGGCCCCAGGTAATGTATTTTTATATGTTACTCCCCACTTTATACATTTTATTAACCCCCCCGCTACATGCTAACACTTTCTTTCATATGATTTCCCAACCCATCACATATATAAAACTCAGGTCCCACTTTACATAACCTCGCATAAAGATTCTTGGTCCCACCTATCAAATCCCCCCAACTCACCCATTCACCCAATCATAGTCAATTAGATCCAACAGCCAATAGAAGCATTAGCACCCCCGACAGTTCAAAGTTTAAAGTCGCGGGGGGGGGTTCAAAATGGGTGGTTTTTCACCCCCACCCATTTTCTACGTGGCACTCCCATGTTTTATCGCATCCCCCAGCCGAAAACCACTTAACCACTTTTTTTGATGTAATAACCACTAATCCATTTCCGCCCATTGCAATAAAACCACCGCTTATTTGAATTTAACCTTTGCACCTTATGCTTAACGACTGCCAGTAAAAAAGTATTAAAGCCTACCCTTTACCATTAGTTAACCATTTCTGTTCAAAATTGTGAAAAAGAATCCATTGCCACCTATTTTGAAGCCTGTGCAGACTCTAATCCAAGCCTATTATTATAAGAAGCCTATGCCGACTCAGTTTAAAGATTTTTAGACTGGAACTAAAGCCTTTTTTGCAACAAAAACCACTTCTGCAAACCAAATTAAACCTTTTCCAAGTAATCCTAAGCCTCTAGAAGCCATTGTTTAAAGAACTGAAAAGCAATAATTGATAAAATAAACAAATCTATGGCCTCCCAGAGTGTTTTATCTATTAACCCTATACAACCACCTTTGGTTGATGTTGAAGACACTCCTCTAGTAGACAAAGACTTCAAAATCAGTGATACAGTCACTTATTTCAACCTCCTAGAGCTCCACTGCTGAAGCCATAATAAATTCATAGAACAGGTTGATGATATCCACCTTTGGGACTGAAACCTACCCAAGTACATCTTCCCACAAACCTTCAAGTTTCTAGAAATCATCAGGCTCTGTCAAATTAATTATTTTCCCAATGAAAGAGCTCTAGTAATTCCAATCCAAGAGATTTTATTCACAATCACTGCAGAATACATAAATCAGATGTTACAGATCCAACGCAAGCTTGATGAAACCCCATTATCAATTGAAATCCTCACTGAACTATATATGAAGCTGGACTTTCCTAAGAGGTTCCAAATATTCCAAACCTTCCTTCCTCCATTAATAGAAACCCCAAAGAGTAACCCTCCTTACTCAGCTTCCATTTTTTCAGAGAGAACTAGATAGATTGTCACAATGTTTTCATGCATTCTAGGGTATTTTACTAATGAATATGTAGATGCCTCTATCCTAGGTTTTCCGTCCATATTCTACCTAGGACAACCTCTAGCTCCCACATTTAACTTTGCTCAATATCTATCAGATGCCATCCATGAGAAATTTAAATTACCAGAGGAAGGAGTGTTTAAATATTCATCAGTTTTGTTTCATGTGTTCCTATATTTCCAATCAGAAAGGTTTGCAGTTAGCCTCCAAAAATTGGACACAAAGGGTAAACCCCAATCTGTAGTCTTTTGGACATCCTTGATGAAAAATGATTCCACAGAATTCAGCTACAAGGACTTCATTGATTCATTTTTTAGTCTAGTTGTCAACATGCTAAGCAATATAAATCAACCTAGGGTCAGTGAAGAGATAACGAAAGTATTGCAATTGTCAGATCAAAGTAGAACAGGAGAATGGTATTTTTACTAGAACCATACTGAAATTAGGGTGTATGGATGCCAGCTTATTCCATACAAGATCCCCAAATACCTCCCCATTTGCATTGGAATACATCAGACAGATCCTAAACTTAGATGAAGTTAATTTCCTGTCAATAAAGAATAAAAATCAGTTTAAGATAAAGAGCTATTTAGGGCCTTTTATTTGAAATAATAGGAATGTTGGTAAAAAAGCAGATAAGTGTTTAGAAGATTTCAAGTTCATTAATAGTTTCAAATGGTAGTATGATCCTTTGGGATTCATCAGTAAACTAAGAGTCAAATTCAAATTGACTCCTTTTGTCGATGAGTCTAAACTAGAGATTGAAAAGTATTCCAACTAGTCAGAGTGGTTGGAAAATACTTTACAGGATATGGATAAACAATTTGATACTAGTTCCATCCTACATACTCCAACCCCACAAGACAAGAAATCAAAGAGAGCAAGAGAGGAAGGTTCATATTCTGCTGAAACTACTTCTGACACTAAGTTCAAGCTTATGTACAAGAAAAAGGCCAAAATGAATCCAGTAATTGAACAGGAAGAAATAGTTGGTACAATTGAAATCATTGATATAGACATAGTGGTCAGAGACAATGCACCTCCCACTGTTTTAGATGAAACACATTAGCCATCAACCTCCAGTGCTCAGATTATTCAGAAACAACACAGTGCAGAGGTTTCTTCATCAAGCAAACTAGTGGATAAGGAGAAAGACATAATGGATATTACAAAGAAATCAAATTAAAGAATGAGGCATTAAAAGTTGTTACTTATGCCCAATATTGGAAACAAACTCCTAGTGACCTGAACAAGTTACTTTCAGCCTTTTATTACAAAACCAGGAAGATGTAAATGACATTTTTGGAGCCAACAATGTAGGCTCCAAAATCATCATCAAACTACAAGAAAACAACCTTTGAAGTTATGGCTAAAGATGTACATCCCATAGATCAAATTGAATTTCATAAGCAAGTTGGAGAAATGATCTACTCCACTATGACCAAAAAAGCTATGAGTGTCCAAAAACTACAAAATTCTCTAGAAAATATAAGAGCACCATTGAAACTAGAGAAAGCATATTCACAAGCCAAGGATAATAGAATAAAATCACTTGAATAATTGGTTATGGAGGTTGGATATGATCAAAAGAACATCAAATTAGTTGAAGAGCTTATCAAAAAGAAGAATGTAGACATTGCTGCATTGAAAAAGAAGCTAAAATTACCTCCCACTGAACATCCACAAACTAAAGAAGTTTTGGAGAATGAAAGTCAGAAAGATGAAATGATGAATCTCATCATTCAGTTGACAACTCAATTGAAAGAGATGGAGAATGAAATGGGTACATTAGTGCAAGAAAATAAGGAAAGCATGGAAGAATTTATTGTTACTGCCACTCCCATAGCTTCAACATCATCTCCATTACCTACAGCAGTATCAGTTACTACAACAGTCCCAACTGCAACAGTAGTTCCAATGACAAAAAAAAATTCAGCAACACCAGCTACTACACTAGCAGTAGCAGCATCCCATCCTAATGATGAGGCAAGTAAATTGATTAAAGCCATGCAGGATATTTCAATCCAAACAACTAATATTAATAGACTTAAAGAACAAGTAAAAATTCTAGAAGATGAAAAGAAATTGGCTCAAATTATGTATAAATTAGAAACTTAGAAATCAAACAAGTTGAATGAAAGAGTCAAAAGTTAGAAAAAGAATTAACACTGAAAGAGCCACTAGCCCAAGAAAAGCAACAACTATGGGCCAATATCATTAACTCAGTTAATGATATTTGGCCTTCTATCTAAGTTATATTTGAGCAGAAATATTTTATAAAGGAACCTAGTGAAGCTATTTAGAAATTAAAAGAAGAACTTGGAAAGAAACAAGAGGAGGCCACTGAGATAATTAAGTTTCTCAATTATAAGAACAAGCATGAATTAGAATAAATTGGGATAATTTATAGAACAGACACAATATTAGAGGTGAAAAATATAATTTCCAAGAGAAATCTCATGATATAGCTTGAAGAAAAGTGTCAAACTATGGAGCTTGCAGTAAACGGGTTCATGAACAAATTTGATATTTTGAGGTAGAAAGGTCTACCTAATCCATTAGTGATAAATGACAGACTAATGAGGCATGAAGATTATGACAAAAATATCATAGAAGTGGCTAGAGAACATTCCAACAATTCCTCTATGAAAGGAATTCCTACAGGCAAAGTACTCTACCAGACTTTTGAAAATCTCTTTTACCTCCATCATGAGGTAAATCATCTTTTTGTAAAAAAACCTAAATTTACCAAGTAAACTGAAGCAGTTGAAATTTGTAGGAGGATGGTAAAGATCAAAATTCCAGATGAAGAGGCCTAGGAGAAATTATGCGATTTTCTATGAAAGGTAAAAGTAAAGCAGGTAAACAGAGAATTCAGGTAAAAGAGAGACAGGTTAAAGGTATAGGCAGATAAAGATAAAAGACAAAGTTTAAAAGATCAAAACAGAGTTAAGAGGTAAATCAGATATAACTAGTGTAAATATGCAGCCAACGTGAAAGCAATAGCCAGAGAGATAAGACAGCAAAATATCAAAGAAAGCAAACAGCAAATCCAATAAACAGGGACAACTTGCAGTTAGTTACATAGGTGTCTCTATCTTCTTGCATGAAGATATTTTATTTCCCTTGAATAAATCCTAAATCAGTTTTAGGATATTTTGTATCACATTTTGTATAAATACTTTATCAATTTGAAGTATTGAGTGTGGATTCTTAAACATTTCTATAGTTGAATTGATCTGATACCTAATTGTTTATTGTAAATTTTCCAAGTTGACAGCCAGGAAAATAATAAATGCATTTCTTTACAGGATTCCTTTGTTGAGCTACTTCAATTAAGTATATTTCAATTGTTCATTGTTATTTTCTTAAGTATTCCATAAAATTGCATGTTTTCCAAATTTAAATGTTATAACATAAATATTATTGCAGAATTTGTTTAAGTACACTCTGTTCTAAACTGTTATTAATTTTAATTTTTTCTTCTGATATCTAGATCTAAGAATCCTTAATTGCTCTCCCATCCCAATTGACCTCTTTAACCTTCCTCATTATCTGGTTTAAGGAATCCTTAACTGCTCCTTGATCCCGATTGAAAACCACTTCACCATTCAGCCTAAAAGATCTGATTTTGCTCAACTACCTTGCCTTGTAACACTGCTTTTATCATTTTTTTATTTATTGTTTTCTTGATACATTGACTCCATGGCCTAATGGAAAATGGAAAGTCACCTATCCATCTAAATCATTAATTCCACCAACAAATCAAAATCAAACCCAATCAATCTTACATAACTAGCCTAAAATCAATTAAAACAACAAAGTTAAATTATTAAGAGAGAGCCCTCTCTCATCATTATGAAGGCTAGATTCTAATCTCCAAAGTGGTTGATAGTTACCTCTGATATTTCTTTAACACACTTAACAACCCTAGGAAATTTTGGAGTGATAACACAAGAGATGCCTTGAGGGATGGAAAGTTTGAAGAAAATACTAGGCATATCCATCTATAGGTACAAGAGACACTATAAAAGTCATAGGAGTAAGATAATGCAAATCATGATTAGCATAGGACAGAGAAGTCATTCAAGGTGGGCAACAAAGTATGGCTATAGTTGAACAAGGAGAGGCTATATTGGTTCTGGTAAAGACATCTAGGCTTTGAGGTATGATCCCTTAAAGTTACTGGAAAAGGTGGGTGATAATGCCTATTGACTCATTTTATCATCATATATGTGCATTTACTCACTTATGAATGTAGAGAATTTGAAACTCTATGATCCTTCTAATCTAGGTGGATATTGGTGGCCACCTGCCTATTCCACTTGGGGCCCCACCATTGTCTCTTTAATTTTTTCAATTTCCTTAATTATAGCACAGTTTACTATTTTTAGCAATTTTTCAGGTCCTAAACTTCTGGAGCCATTTTGAGGCCCTAAATGACGTTTTTTTTGAAAAACCGGGAGCAACATGGGTCCTTGGACCAATGTTACTCACTCAAAAGTTGTAGTCCTCAGATAGATATTTCTAACGAGGTATGTTGCATGTCAAACAAAGATCATATGCCAAAGTTACGTCCTTGGGAAGTTGATGTACCAATATACCCAAATGGGGCCCATAGTTTTGGCGCTTCAACTCCTAGGGTTAGGTTTTTGGATGTTTAGGATTTTCCATTGTTTATCAACAATAAATGGGCCCTCGAGCCTCATTGTAAAATAGTTCATAGGGTTGTAGCCACCACATCTCTTCTCAGAGATAAGCTACCAATGCCCTAGCTAGTTTATTTCCATTCTGTCTGTAAGAAAATTTCAATTCTTTGATATTAATGAAATGAAGTCTTATTTCCACTACATCTTTGTATTCATGGTTATATGTGTATTCTTTTGTGTTCATGTATAAATCTGGATCAGTGGTGTCAGAGCGGTCTACTTTTTCTCAGTCCTTCTTTGCATGTCCCCAACAAGGTCAAGGTATAAGGAGTTAGGGCTCGATCTGGTTGAACCTTTTCAAGATCAGCCTCACAAACTTTGATGGCCTCCCATGGGGGGAAAAAAGAAAGATGAGGGAGCAGGAGATCCTATCAAAATATTACTCGAGGAGGCCCTCAAAAAACAAAGGGACGCGATTATGGATAACTTTTCCCGGAAGGCTTCAACGACTCCCCATCGGTGGTGCACTTGCATCCAGAAGCCACTCTGGAGATGCGAATCCCTTTAAGGTACAAGTAAACTTTGGCATTCCCATATTTGAGGGCCAAATAGATGCAGATGTCATAGATAGATGGTTGAATCTATTAGAAGGATATTTCTCGGTTCATGACTTTTATAACCAGGAGAAGATTATATTTTCACTACTCAAAGCTACCCCCAATGTCAAGGACTGGTGGGAAACCTACTGTGAGAAAAAGGACGAGATGGAACCCTCTCTGTTCTCGTCCATACCCACTTGGAATTATTTCTGAGACGCCATCAAGGAACAATACTATCTCGTGGGGAGCTATGAGGACAAGTACATACAATGGACCATACTGTGGTAGAAAAGGGATCAAGATGTGCATGACTGATGAATATGTTCCATACCTTGTGCACAAATGTTGGTATCAAAGATTTGAAGAAACTGTAATATCCCCAAGTTGGGCTTGTCAGCAATGCATGTCTGAAAAAAAACATTTTTCAGAAATGGATGCTACATAATTCAAAATCAACTCTTGGATCCCTTAGATCTGACAATCTAACCTCTAAATCCAATAGGATATCAGAAACAAATCATTGTAGGTGAGGAAAACAAGTCTCCCACACCTAGTATAGCTGAAAAATACCCAAGAATGGGACTACAACAATATATAAACAACACTGCTTCAGAAATAATGCAGTTTAAGTGAAAAATTGTAGGAGGCCAATATGGAGGCTCAATAATGTCATTTACATCAGCAAATCAGAGTTATATTGAAGCCCATGAGTCATAGATCAGAAAATAGGAGACTTTACATGAAGAAATGCTAAAAAATAAGAGGCTGCAACCATA
The DNA here is from genome assembly GCA_034641835.2 of Pinus albicaulis. NCBI lineage: Eukaryota > Viridiplantae > Streptophyta > Pinopsida > Pinales > Pinaceae > Pinus > Pinus albicaulis. Next base: position 70,153 of record JAXQQM020067536.1, read on the forward strand.
TGATATGATTGTACAAGCTTGACAGTGTTATTTTATTAGCTGAAAATAGATTTATATTACACTTTATATCTAGAGTAGATTTTTATACAAAAATATAGATCTATTTCATATCTTTACACTATAGAGTCTCCTCTTCAAATGCCCCTTGGGGTTTTCAGCAAAAAGTGAAGTACATGGAGTAGATCTGAGATCTAAAGCAGCACATATGCAAAATGATTCAGAATTTATGAAGCAAATACAACAATATTCATATCAGATCTAAATATGACATGGCTTAGATATGTAATCCATGGATCACCACAGTGAATGGAAGATTCCCAACACTAGAGATCTCTCCTCCAAAAGTCTGCCAAAACACCCTCCAAATTCTCTCTTGCAAATAACGTAGTCTAGGAAGATTAACTGTGTTGTAGGCTCTAGAACATGGTTTCGCCTCAAGCCAAGATTTGAAACTTTGCTCCAATCATCCAATACTCTCTTTCCAGGGGAATAGAATGCTTTCCCACTGAAAAGAGGCACTATAATGGCTTAGATATGAATAGATATAGCCTCCACTTGTTACAACTTTGATCTGGATTTATGCAGGAATGAAAAAAAATACAGAAATAACCATAAACATAGAAATACAGTGGAAATAAGGCTTCATTTAATTAATATCAGATCATAGAAATATGCTTACAAACATGATGGAAATAAAATAGCTAGGGTTCTGGTAGCGAATCTCTGAGAAGAGATGTGGTGGCTACAAACCTTTGAACTGTGTTACAATGAGGCTCGAGGGCCTATTTATTATGGAGAAATAGTGGAGAACTCTAAACGTCCAAAACCCTAACCCTAGGAGATGAAGCGCCAAAACTATGGACCCCGTTTTAGTAAATTTGTGTTTAAACTTCCCAGGGACGTAACTTCGGCATACTATCTCTGTTTGGTGCTTCAAAATGGCTCCAAAAGTTCAAGACCCAAAAAAATGCTAAAAATACTAAGATGTGAAAAAAACTGAAAGAGACAATGGTGGGGTCCCA